>LVYW01000002.1:682986-838637 GCA_001630435.1 Sporothrix globosa
GGGGGGGGGGGGGGGGGGGGGGGGGGGGGGGGGAAGAAAGCGAGGGGAGAAGGGAGAATCAAAGAGACAAGATCCAGAAGAAGAGGAAGGAATCTAAGAGGAAATACATGAGAGATCGTAAAAGGCAAGGTAGAGCGCAAACGCGATACACTGAAAAGCAGGAATTCTAGAACTTGTAGAATGATATGCGAACAGGTCCAGGACGAACTGCACTGCAAAAGAAGATGCTCGTTCGCTGACGTGTGTCGCTTGGATGCAGCTGGGCCAGGCTTTTGCGACTGCGGCATGCCAAAAAGACAAGGTCGCGCGCGGTGGAGGGGTATGATGACGTCGATGTCCAGTCCATCCTTCGCTCTTGCTTGAAGCTAAGGCGGGCCGCGCTGAGGGCCTATTAAGATACAGTGGTTGGAGGACACCATGCCTGCAACGTTGTGCGCACCTGGAGGTCGGGAGGGGCGAAATTTAGTAACACAATTTGAGGAGGGCGGTCTTTGCGTTGCGAGGAAGTATATTGTAGGCTTTTGTCTCCTTGTCCCGGCTCCCTGGCGCGTCTTTGGGTTATTTTTTCTTCCCACTATCTGTAGGAATCCCCTCTCCCTTTCACCCTCTTCTTCACCCCCCGGACTCAGCCACACCGTACCTGCTGGGCCGTTGGCATCACACATGCAGGTACACCGACTGAGCCTCGTTGCTCCAGCGCCACGGTTGCGATAAACGTACATTACAACTGCCTGTTACTTTGTCGTCGCCGATGGCCACTGCCGATGGCTGCGAAGCTACAAGACCGGGCTTTGCCCACGTCCGATTATCGTCTCAAGAACCTTTTTCTGCATCGCGATGCGGCTTGGTACAACACCAGCGTCTCTGTTTCGCGACTGAATTTGACAGCGAACATAGCTGCCGACAAGACGAGATTTCAATTCTAGTAACGTTGGCAATTTCAGCGACCGGAGAGACGAAAGTTACTCCGGCGCCATTTGTCCATTTGTCGTATCGCCATGCCTCGAGGCACCTGCACGATTGCTTGACATTTTGTCCCGTTTGCCGACCCTCGTGTTGTGTTGGTGCCTATGTTTTACACAAAATCAGGCGCCGTTACGAGCAGCCAAAGCAAATGACATTGGGCAAATCGCTCGACTCGCCTCGTAAAAAATGCCCCGGTTCGCTTTGTGAAGGGCGTCCATATCGCAATACGACCTGTGACCACACGCCTGCTGGGCCCTGGCTAGACCAGCATCTTTTAGCATTTCACATCTCACATTTTCAGCTTGCGCTTCCTAGACATTTGTTCTTTCTTGGGAAGAATTGAATTGCCTGGTGAAAAGTCTGCACATGCGCCCTTTGTTGCTTCTTCATCGCTTCATTCTTGTGTGGCCCAGGCCTGATTTAGAGGGCTGGGAAGGTCAGGCCTAGACCTCTGACAATTGATGCAGCGGCCCAGAGGCCTGTGGCCAGACGCTTTCTAGAGACTCCCAGGATGCTGGCGGGGCTGCCGATGGTCTTGGCAGATGGAAGATGCATGCCACAACAAAATAGCCCCTAATGACTGGTAGTCCAGGCACTTAATATTAGAAACTTTGCAAATTTTGCAGCGGAAAGAGGTAGGGGTGTGCCGGAAAAAAAAAAAGAAAATGTTGAACCAACTTTCGCTCGCTAATGCCGACGCCAGGCGCAGACGGCGGACTCCGTGACCTCTCTCGGGGCAATTGGGTTTGTTGCAAGGACTGGGAGCAGAGTTTTCAGAGCAGGTACTCTCGACAGTACGACATACGTCGTACGAGTAGGCCATTTTCTCGCCCTGCCACGTATTAATGCTTCGTAACGGCAGCGCACACGCGCGCTGCCCGAGAAAAAACTTTTCACTACACCCTCTTTACCGCAGTACAATGGTGCCATGGAGAGGTTGTGCGCCGGAAGACCCCGGCCTGTATTACACTTACGCCGTTGCAGGTGCAAAGTGAGGTCAGAGGGCTGCAGGAACGGAAAACTCTGATGCAGAATTTGAGTGAAGATTTTTTGCAGTGTTTCATTCGTCCCCTTCGCATCTTCACGGCTTCAGTAGCAACAGCCAAGACCGCTCCCAAGAAAGCTCCCAAGACCGTTCCCAAAGACTACGTCTCGGGCGTTTGGTGATATTCTGCACTTTTCACTGCTCGCACAACCCTGCCTCGATCGTCCACAAACCCAGGCTTTTTATTTCAACAGCCGCCGTGCTTGTAGTAGTTAGCTTCGTGTTCTCAAGAGCCTCTCTCTCTCTCTCCCTCCCCCTCGTTCTCCCCACCTCTTTTTCTTCTTTTGTCTCCCTTGATCCAGTAGTTGGCTATGAAGTTTCCCGTTGTAATCGTATTTGGCCTCGTATTTTTGTGTTGTGTACCCTGAGATCTTTCTTGACTCTTTTTTGTCTTGGTGATTAATTTGAGTCGTCTTGCCATGCCTGGTATGAATATCCCACCCCCCACCCCAGATCACGAGATCGTTTATCCGCGTGACTGCCTAGACCAGTACTGCTCAGGTAGTGGCTTGAACCGCTATTCAGCTAGTCACGCGAGGGCTGATTACGCACGACTAAGCTAGGCGGTTTGGTCACCAGACCTGTCTCGGTCCTTCCGCTTTTCACCACAACCCAGCTTTAAAGGTCAGACCGTGCTCCACGATTTGTAATTTGCATTTTCACACTGCCACGGGTAATGCGTCGTATTCAGTATTCGTAATGCTCCGTGTTTAATACCCGTATTTGCTTTCCGTACTCTCGTATGGATCTATGGGACAAGTTGAGATACTGCGGTGTATGAAGGGGCTTACAACGGGACAATGTGATGGATCGGCTTTATTGGCTCCAGCACCAACTTTAGCCATGAGCTTGCCAACTCCTAGTCCATTCCCCGAGGCCTGACTTGGATTCCGCTCGGTTAGCGATCGTCGTTGAATCATCGCCGAATCGACTTCCATCGCCGTTCGCTGTTCGCTTTCGCTTCGTGCCCTGTCCACGGCCCTTACAAACCATATGTCGTCGTGTCCGTGTCCTCTTTGGCGCCATTTCCTCCTGCTGTCGACTCGCACTTCGTTTGCCGGCTTTGCTTTTCTGGCTTCGCGACGCTGGCCCATTTGTCCCCGGTCTGGCTGTAGCCTTCTCACATCCTACCCAGCTAAGTTCATAGTCTTCCTTCCGCTCTGTCCGTACCCTGTCTCTATCATTCTGCTCCGAGCGGCCCGGCTTGCATCTCCGATTCATAAGCAGATGCCACATTGCAGAGAGTTCCCTTTCGTTGAAAAAACACATCTCTGTCGACGACGTATCTCCCAGACTTGGCACCTGCATGCATGGCTTTTACCTAGTCTTTTCCAAACGGTGGTTAGGCAACTGCTTACGGGTGGCCAAACAAAGTTACCTTAATAGTGTGTGCCTGTTAGTCATTCTACTTTGCAACAGCCCCCAAGATAGCTATTGTTGTGTTGAGCTTTCCCTAGCAGCTTTGCATGATGAGCGGCCTCAGGTCCCGTCTCCTCTCACTGGCCCGTTTGAACACTGCCAGCCGGTGTACTTTGCAGCATCATTGCCAACCCCGGGGCCGTGTTCGGACTGTGATATTTTACCTTTCCTTAGGTCACTCGTCAACGCCCTGGTTGCTTTAAACACATGCCGCCACACGGACAGCCCTCCGTCGATAGCCGGTCATTTTGTGTTGCCATTCTATCACGTTCATCTTTCAGTCTATTAACACATAGTCCTGCGAAGCTGATCTTTGTTGCCATGTGCCCTCCCATTGCGAATAGTGCCTAGGTAGGCTTTCCCATATAGGTCCCTCTAGATCTTTCCAGGTCCCTCCAGATCTGACTTTTTGCGCCTTGGGAAACGAATGGCACACTGATGCGTCGTAGGAAGACGAACAGTATCGGCGATTATGTTTGTAGATTGATATTGGATCCGAAAAGCCGTGTTACTCCGGAAAGGCAACACCTCACTCTATACCTCCGCTAGTTCCCGGTACCTCCGTGATACCTATTTCGTGTGATTCTCGTCCCTCTCTCCTACTTCCCCTGCCCTAGCTTTATTTGTTACCGTATCTGCAGACGCCCTTTTCCCCGGCTCCCCGTCACTTTTCTCGTGGTTCCTCCGGTTCTACTCGCTCCCGCTATCGATCTTGACGGGGGTATTTGACGGGGATATCGGACGCCAACATGCTTCCATGCATGGAAAGGCTCAGAGGCCTGCGTTTTCGTGCCCCATTTATTTTCGGCTTTGCCGCTAGCGTCAGCCAGTGCCGCGGTAGGAACCGACAAGATTTGACAGTGGGCCCCACTTGACCTTTGACCCACCCCATTTCCAGTTCCTTTCAGCCTTTTCAACTTCGCCTCCCACAGTTGCTCGTTGCTTTGAAGTCTTTGTCATTTATGGCCGCATCTCTCATGCCAACAAAGTGATAGTTCTTTGATGTTGGCTATTTTTGCCTCTTTTAACGAGCCTGGGTCTTCAGCCCCCGCTATTCTGTCGCCAATCTCCCGTACCGTACTACTGTTCCTGGCTGGAGATCCTGTTCGTGGCTATCTGAGCTTTCGCCTGTACCTGCTGAAAGCGGCTGTCTCCGACGCTGCCGTCAACATGATTTTATTCGGCTTCCAAGTCTTTTCAACTCGGTAGCCGTGATGATCGCCATTCACATCAAGGCTGCCTGGGCCGCTTGCAGTCGCACCTTTTAGATAACCTTCCTTAGTAACTGAGACTGATGGTTGATTTCCCTTGGCGGGTATGAAACAGCCCAGCGTCGATAGATTTTGTTTGCGTACCTGTGTGCTTTCTGCTTTCCTCTCATTCGGTTGGTGCTTCTAGTCCTTTTCGTGCCCGCGAAATCCCCCAAATAATAAAACAATCGCAGATGCAAGCTGCCCTGTTCATACGTGATCTCTCCTACGATCGAGTATAACGGTTCTAACTTTTCGCCACCTGCCTTGTGTTTACCAACTTCCGCCACCGCCACCCCCGGATCAAGCTGTTGGAATACGGTGAAAATATCCGTTCCACTGCCATAAAGCGATAACCTCGTAAATATACCGACAGTTAATTGTATGATGGCGACTTGGCTGAGGATCTAGACGCTCGATGCGACGTACTGAAGCCGCCGTCTGCATACCAACAAAGCGAGCCGAACATGCGCCGCCGATTATTTGAGCTTCTTTACTAAACCTTCTCTCAGATGATGATAAGCTGTCATAAACACAGTCGTTAGTAACTAGAAATGAAGACGAGTGCCTCGCTACTCATTTTGTCCAGTTTTCTATTTTCGAGTTATTTTATGTCTCGCCTTGAATTAGCTCCTTTACTTACCTCGATAAGTCTTTCTGTCAGCCCGAAACAGTGCCCGTCTTGCTCGTGAGAGTTGTTGAACGTGCAAGATCTCCACAGACCCCCAAAACCCATATCATCCAGACTCGCTTTGAGCATGTCAGTGGAGTCGAGGACTTGTGCAAACTTGGAATTAGAACTAAGCGTCTGCAACAACTCATGGGCTGCTTCAAGCGTGGACGAGTTTTGGCAGTGCAGCAGCACCTCATCTAAGATAGAGGCGATCGGTGCACAGCTGGTTTTGTCAGTAAAATAGCAACGAGGTTAAAAGCACTAGATCTTACGCAGTGCCTGTGGGGTTTTCTTCGTGTTCGCTTTCTCGTTTTTCTTTCGTACCGGTCGATATCATCGAAAAGGGAATATCAAGGGTAGCAGTAAGGAACCTACAGATGCAAGATGACGTTTGGCTTCTCTCGCGCCAGGTCGTTTAGCCACAGAAGAGTCCGATTCTGCAAGGCATCCTCAAGATATTGGAAGTCGACAAGCTCCATCGCTGTGTTCAACAACAGGTCTTTCTCCTTCATGGCAGACACATCCTGGATCGCATGTACGTGTGCCAGGCTTGGCAGAGACATGGGGCTGATTCCCACATGCCAGAGGCTATCTTTAAACTCCTCCACACTCCCGACGCGCGCTAGGATGAGCGCCATATACGGCGATCCGGTCATGTCCATCACCTTCGTTTCCTTCTCGTTTGGTGTCCAGCTGGTCAGCTCAAGGAATGTAGACAGCACGCGAAGGGCTGTTGACTTTGTCATCGTGTCGGTTAAGCCCCGAACAAGACATGCGCACGCAGCAAAATGAAAGTTCTCGCTGTTGAAATGGATGCCGTATGCCTCGTCTAGTGCCAGTGCTGCATCTTCGAGAGGTGCCCGTCCCTGTAGCAAGAACGGTATCATACGCTCGCCCCGCATCTCACCCGACGAGCTGATGTTGGTCAAAACCGACTCGAGAAACTGGGCGGTACAGTTGAAGAGACCCGGAGGAACGAGCCGCAGCAAGGACATGGCCAGCCAAAATAGCTGGTAGCCATAGCGTGAAGCCGACGGCAGTTTGGCCATCATTTTCGACAAGGAAGTCACTATGGCAACCATCATGTCGCTGTTGTTGTCGTCACTAAAGCGGCCTATGCTTGTACGGAGGGCAACAAGGACTTGGTACAGGAGGTCATCGTCAACCTCCTCTCTGGCAAGACACCCCATCACCGTAAATGCACGAGGCTGGATGGCCGGATTGTTTTGAAAGGCCGTACTTGCCACTAAGCTCATCCAACGAGCACGCCACGCATTTGCAATGTCGACCGATGGCGCAGCCACCGAGCACAGCTCGAACAAAAGTGCTGCGAGGGATTCTGTTGCGGCAAGTGACGGCCCGACTTCCTGGTTAGTCGATATCGAGGCGCCATCCCGGCCAAATGACGTGGGTGCGTAGCTGGAAAAGAGATCGCTCTTCCCTTCTGATAGCGACTCTAGGGCACCACGAAGCTTGCTGAGCCGGGCTTCGTCGAGGCTGAAGGATGTACAGACAGCATGGAGAGAGTTGGCTAGAAGCCGGTGAACTAGGAAGCGGACATCAGGCGTTCCAATGTTGGCAAGCATCGTGACAATATGGAAGATCTCTGGAAGGTAGAGCTGTGACTGAATCCCGCTATCGAACGATAGTGACACACAAAACTGCAAGAGAATGCATATTTCTGCCCAGACGGCATTGTCGGGCAGGTATTTTGTAGGGCGCAGTGAGGATCGATTGAGTGCTTTTCGGAGGCGAGAAATTATTTTGCCGCGTATTGTAATTGTGCCAATACCCGTCACAATAGATGTGATAATCTCTGCCTGGTCGTCGTGGATGCCAATGGATAGTCCGTTTTTGACAACTTCCTCTATAAATAGGTCCAACAGTGTTTCGTCTTGGTAAATAGCAGGCCATACCGTCTGCTCTAGAACATAGTTCAGTGACGGATCAGACACGGCGACTTCAATCAGCTTTCTGAATATCGCGGATATCTTATCCTTGGCCTTGTCGCTTTCTGCATCGCCTGCCAGAAGAAAAGATCGGAGACCCGGCAACCAGGGCGCCATGTACGCTAGACTGAGGGGTTTCTGCTCGTCTGAGAAGCTGTACCAGCCAACAAAAAACTCGTTTAAAAAGTCCGTTGTAAGTTGGGGTTCTGCTTCTGCAAGCTTTTTGCTAATGTTGATGATGAACTGTGATGGGTCCAAAGGCACAGATATTTCTAGATCAAATTTTGGTCAGCGCCCATGCAATTACCAAAATGATGAAGGTTAGGCGACGCCGCTGCTCACCTTTAATGCATAGAAGGCTAGCAGCAGTCGAGAACTTGAATGCCCGGCATAGTGCACCAAGAAGGTTATAGGATGAGAGCCTCAGTGCATGATCTGCACTCCCTAGATTCGCCAGCGACAGGTTGAGCAGTGTGCCTGGCACATCTTGTGGGCGTACATGTCTTTCAAACGACTTGAGCGTCCGCGCGTCCTTGCTGTATTTCACCTTGGCGCCCCTTATGGCCTGGAGGATATCTTGCTTTCCGGGACTCGTGAAGTACATTACAATCTTGCCATTTTCAGCACGAAGCCCAAACGCTGTGTCGTCGTCTGTTTGAATGGACATTGGGGCCTGTTCGATGTCTCCTAACCGAAAGATGTCATTGAAGATAGCATTTAAGCCAAAACCCTGATGGATCTCCTGCTTCTTGGTTGTCGTGATTTGAACAAACTGACTGCCGACCTTGATGGACACGTCGATTTTCCCTCTAGACCGCGAGAGTCGGGTAATTTGTTGAAAGACATACCTAGTGTCACCGACAACGCTAAGAGTCTCTTTTGGAATATTGACTTGGCTTAGATGGAAATGTCCTTGCAAGTCCTGCATATTGCTGACAAGGTGGTACTCGACGTTGTCCGGATGGAACACGCTACCCTCATTTTTTGCAGCGGCCCGGAGAATACGTCGGAAACATTTCCTACCATGTGTTAGGAATAATGCAACGGGAATACATTGAGTACGTCTCTTTGTCAAACATTATGAATGGAGGCTTTACCGGAATGTGCTGTTCATGTTGTAAATATACACACGGGACAGCTGGCGAGAGAGCTCTGTAGGCGTAAGGGCCTCCAGTTTCTGAAATAGCTCATCCGGTGGCTCGTTTTGACCGCTGTAGCACGTTGCATCGATAAGGAGACCAAACGGCTTATGCCAAAGCCGACTGGCGATCTGCACATGCGGCAGTGCTTAGTGATTTGATCCACCCGTTGCAAATCAACAAACCAGCCCTAAAACGACGGAAGGCAGTGGCTTACCTTGAGGTAGCAAAATACTAGTGTATCATAGTCGATCGAATCCACGTCGATGTTACGCAAGATGATGCAGATGATTGAAAGACCGTCCTATTACGGTTAGCATTTCTAAAAGCAGAAACCATCCCGGCAAGGTATAACTGTGCAGCAACGGGAGAAGTGGCCTCACCTTGCTTTCACCGCCATCGTACACTGCCCGCGATGTGACAAATGACTCGCTGCTTCTGAAGGCGTTGCGCAGCATGAAGTTCTGAAACTGTGAGTAGGCAGGTGGGTTATTGAGGGTGATCTGTGGCCGGTTCCAGGTGACAGCAAGCGGTGGGGGTCCGAGATTTGTGATCAGATTGCGCAGCGGCTCTAGAACGGGAGAGCGGGCGCGCGGACCTTCTCCAGGTGACCGCACGTGGTCTCGTCGTTCCTGTGATGCTAGCCTTGGTTTGACATGATCCCAATGGTCGTAAAGAAATCGATGGATAGAGACAGATGCTCCAAAGTCAGTTGCGTCACTTATTGGAGATCCCTCGACTTTATCAGGTGCAACTGAGATTTTGCGAAGGAATGTCGTTACATCGTAGATATTGTACGATAGAAATTCGTTGAGAGGGAACATGTACGGTTCCTTTGCACCAAATAGAACATTGTTTGCAAGGTTTTGGATAATTTTGGCAATGAGCAGCAAGCCTCTCCGCATCTCTTTCGACGGAGTTGTCGTCACAAGGCCTTCTACTTCCGGGGCGACGATTGCCGGGCAGAAAAAGCGAAGGAAAATAAAAGCACCAACTGCTGTGTATTTAGCTTCTGGAAATCGTGTCGTGACGGCCGATGAGATGATGTTGCATATTTTGCGGAATGCGGAGGGGATCTTCGACGACGAAGCACTGATATCATCGATGAAAACCTTTGCCACAATCTGGAGCTGGACGGCGTTCTTTTTCAGCTCATCTTGCGATTTCACCCGAGTGGGATCCAGTTCGAAATCAAGGTCTTTTGCCGTCATCATCAATCGCTCAACGACTTTTTGGAGGGTTGCTTTGAGGTAGGCGGAGCCTTTCCACTTCGCGTAAACAGACAGCATTTTTGTAGCAACGCAAGTCCGCCGAAGGAGCTCAGACTCGCTCTCAGTTTCTTCAACCTCGAGCTTTATCACTGCCTCGAGGAGGTCGAATCCCATCCCTCGACTCTCAAAAACATTCAAAAGCGAAATCGTGAGTTCGTCAACCTCTGAGCTGGGGCACACAGCTGCCATGGACGTCGCCAGCGCAGTATCGTTTGTAAGTATGTCAATCAGCTCGTCGTACTTGTCGCCGACAGCCGTGTCTGATAGGTTGCTGAACTCAGTGCCCTGCATGAGAATGTTACATAACACCCGGACAAACGCTGTACGTATCTCCACATTTTCGTGGTAGCCGATGCTGAGAGACCGTTTCAAACCGACATCTAAGTTGGCACTGAGCAAGTTGGACAAAATTGTGATTGCCAGTTCAGATGCTGAAATCTCATCCCGAGGAGGACTGGCAATATAGTCCGCTCTGGCAACCTCAGTTTGCTCAAGGTTGAGTAGAGAAAGAAAACGGTTGAAGTAAGTGTGAAACATGTGGGACTTTAGCTCGCTGGTTCCCGCATCAGACTGGCCATCAGCCGGCTGCAGGGGAAGACGGTAGGTCAGCTCCGCTAGGCATTTCAGACAGGCCTTATCAAGATCTTTTTGGACACGAGCAGCTTCATCTTGTCGGCCCGCCACGTTGCTGCCGTATACATGGCCAGATGGGGAATGCGGCCGTGCAATCCAGCCAAAAATGATTTCCAGAAGCTGATTTCGAATGCGTACATCATCGCGCAAATTCAAATGTTCTTTTCTCTTCGTCACGGCCTCGCATAGTTGACAGGTTTTGATCTTCACACGCAAATTGTTCGGCGAATCTGGTGTCGTATCCAGGAACTTGGCGAAGTTGAGCGTCAGTGCCCCGAGATGAACAGACGAAGCGGCGCCGAGATCCGACGGTGAGTCTAGCCGCTCGATCAACGCTCGAAGAAGGGACACAGATTGCTCTGCAAAAGCAACCTCGCCTTCTAGACTCCTTGATGTTTGCTCCAGGACACCTGTAAAAAGAATATCGAGCTCGGAATCCAGGGTTTTGAACAGAGCTTGGTACAACCTTGGCGAAATCTCGGACGACAAAACCTCCCGCATCGTCTCACGGACTCGAACGTTCCCCGTCGCCAAGAGCTTTATTCCCAGTCTCAGAAATCGACTCAATAGAGCTTCATCTGAATTTTCAGACGACGTTCTGTTTATCCATCGTAGGCCGCTGATAGTTGGCTCTTCGAGCATGGAAGCTTGGTCAGCTGTGCAGATGCCACCGAGGGATGCAAGAAACCCAGAGTAGTTTCGCCATTCAACAAGGGTTTTTTCGTGAAGTGCATCAGCCTGCGTTGTTGAAACTTCCTTGGAAAGATGAAGCCATTTATCGAAAGCAATCTCCCATGCATTGAGGATGCCGCTACTTGGGTACTGCATCTTCTTCAGGAGGCCGTTCACTCGTCTTTGAAAGGCAACCAGGCCTGTGAAGCGAAACTCTTTCGACCCAATTTCACGGAAGACATCCCCATTTCTAAGGAGAGTCGAGGATGACTTTGCACCCTTGGATGCGGTATCTATAATACGACACTCCTCGAGGAACTGCGCAATGCACGACGTCACAAGCTGGCATGTCTCAATGTCGGAAGAGCAGAGTGAGACTAAAAACAGTGTCTCGAGTTTCGTTGAACAGGCTGTTCGTTCAGGGACCTCCTCGGACAATTCTGACAACTCCTGGATCTAGTCAGAATCGAAAACCAGGTAAAAGGACTCGGTCATTCCGGTGACATACATTTATGGATTTGAGAAGCAGGAGGCGAGACTCCAAATAGCCATGGATGGCCTTTAGGCCTACTTCCAATCTAAAGGGGCTGATTTTGTCGCACATCGACGTTAATACGATAGACCTGATTTCAAACCCGAAATAGAAACGGTTAGCAAACAGAAGTACCAGAGGAGAGAGCTAGCCGTGTGCACAATAAATCACACGGTATCTTGGGGACGAGCATACGTGAGCTTCCAAAAATTCGCCTTGAATCTTTGTGTTGCCAATCTCGACGTTTCTACATAACGGGAAACGGTCTCTTCGGTAAACAGATGGGAAGCAACACTCATTGACAGACGCCTGATGGATTCCTCCGATACGACCATACAGGCCATAAACGACTCGAAGTTGTTTTGGAAGAAGAGGTCTCCTTCGTCAGGGTCGCTAGGCTCTCCTTGAAACAACGTCATTGGTGATGCTTTTAAAAACTCGAGGATACTGCACATCATTGGGACAGGAACACCATAATCGGCGGACTTGTATTTCAAAACTGAAGCGGTAGCGTAGGTGCTTGTCAATTGGGATGACATAGTCTGGAACTCCATTAGCCCACGACCTTTCAAAACACAGCACGATCTGGTTTATAGTATGGACGTTAGGAAACTTGGCAAACTCACCCTCATTTGGAACTGCACAAAGGCAGACACAGATCTGAAGAGTCGCTCGTATTTCTCGGAGTTGTCAAGCTTGGCAAAGTGCGAGCATGCCTGAATAACTGCGATCTTGAAGGATGGTGGCGCAGATGCTACAAGGCAATTAATGGCAAGAGACTCCACGCACATCTCAAAATTCAGGTGTGTCAGACTGACAAAAGCGGCTGTAAGCAGATCTTGATCCAAAAGAGCGATCTCGGAACTAGTTGGTGCTCGACGAAAAAGAGATTCGTGGACCTCATCCTGGAAATCCATAGCGTAACTCATAAGAGCCGAATCGCTCTCTGCATCAAAGTGGCGTGCTACACGGAGGAGAGATACTAGACAGTAGGCCGCCTGTTCGTTTTTGTTTCGTAGCATTTTGCGCAGGCCCTCCAAGTATGCCACCTTTTTGGCCACGCCGCCGCCCTTTGCCTCTCGCATGTTGCTTGCTACCTCAAATACGTCTGGAAGCAGAAAGAGAAGGCTCGTTTGTAGGGGGTACAAAAGCGCTTTGCGGCGGGGATTGTCTCCCACAGTTTGAGCCATGTCGAATAGGGTTTCCGGAGTACCATCAACTCTGAGGTGCATGACATGTAACTCGACAAACTCATCGGGAAATCTTTCAATCCATCGAACGATCAATAAGGGTGCTGAGATGGCGATACAGTTCTGGTATTGCTTGCGGAAATGCAGAAAGCTCGAACAGACTTCCTGTAGGACGTGGCCCAATCTCTGGCGGTCCACCCAAAAATCGGAGAGGAGTCGTAGAACGACCAGGGAAGATCTTTCGTCATCGGAATTGACAAGACTTTGAGGAGGCGGGGCCTGAGCCGATAGAACGGTTCTGACTTTGTGGAAAATGCTCTTCAGATATTCCAGAGATGGTTTCCAAGCGGACGCCGTCACATATTCCACGATCGTCTTGACATGGCGCTCAATTTCCAAGACGCGAGAATCCATTATCTGTGTAGTTCCGACCACATCATCGGACCGTGAAGACACCGGCGTCTTTGGGGCCTCGCCTGAGGTACCGGGTACTAACAAGTTCTCAGCCGTGTAGTCGTCAAGAATGGTCTTTGCCGATAGCAGTTGACCATCTGGCATGGGGTTCATGAACACCTTGATCACTTCAAAGATACGCCGGACCAGGGCGGTATCAAGAGTAATGGGTGGGGGTGATTTGGCCCGGCGCCACTTCATTGAGACGCCGACATCTGACTCCGCGTCTGTGGCAACCACCGATGCGCCCCAGTGGCTTGAGCAGCAGTCGGCGAGCAGAGCAAGTACGTACAGCTCAGATAGAAGCACATGGGGCGGGTGAGAGGCGGCTATTTTATTGTAGGGCCGTGCGACATCTTCGAGCAGCGATAGCAAGGTGTCGAGGACGATAACTATGGAGGAAGCACTGACTTTCACAAGGGTCGTACGTGTGATTGCAACAATCTCATCGTGAAAGAGGCCATCGCCGTGGTTTCCGGTTCGGTGGGGTAAGCGGGTAGTCAGCCGCTCAACGAGACAGCCAACCAAACCAGCGTCGCCGTTCATCTTGCAGATAATAGCAGGACCGGTGTACCGTGATGGCAACGGAGCACAGCTATACAGCGACCAGTGCTCTTAACATTCGGAGCCGACCATGGCAAAGGGGTCTATCACAGAGTGAATGCGTTCCAAGAGAGGTGATTGACCCTGTATGTGAAATGAGATCACGAATTAGCAAAGGCTACAAAGAGAGCCGCGGTATGTATACCGCGATGCGCGTTGCGACGAACATTTCAGTCACAGCCTGAAATCTGGAAAGAGTTGGCCGGGGAGCATACTGGAACTGGAGGCACAAAAAAGATACCGGTTGCAATCGTGAACTTCGGGGTTCTCGGGTAATTTCTTAGAAACAACTTGGTTGCCACAGGTGGGGGCGATTGCTCTTGAAATGGCGATGATCTGAATACAGCATCTCGATGCTACGGATGCTCTTGATGTAAATTCGCTGGGCTCTCCCCACAAGGCCTGGCTGCCCCTGGCGGCAACTACTTAATTACCCCTTTGAAGAATTAATATGGGTTATAGCGATATGCTATATCAGACCGCTCAGGAACGGCGCGGGGCGCTTGGACCCCGCACGTTTTATCGCGGTGGGGGCTTTCATTCGTCTCTTCTTGTAAACATGGACGAGCTTATTCTGGACTAACTCTCTATTTCTACCCTGATAGGTCGAAGAAAGTAATCTTGTCCACATCTTGGTCAAGTACCTTCAACAAAATAAAACATGAGCCAGAGTTAGTCAATACAACCTGGCGATTCACAATTACGAGGAACAAGTTTTGTAAAACACGACCGATTTTATTGGTAGACAAAAGCGAAATAAAAAAGAAAAAGAAATAACAATAAAATAACTCACGAGATGCATCGAATAAACCACGACTCGCCCTGAGCTTCCGAGGACGCCAGCTTCTACAGCTGGTGCGGTGCAGGGAGAGCTGATCTGGTACGGAATCCTCGTAAATCCACCCTAGTTATTCACCTACGATAGCCGCCGCGAGAGTTGTTGTAACCCCCGGAGCGGTTGTCACTCGCCCTCCGCATTTGGCCCTGGTCAGAAGGAGGGCGATATGACTGCTGCACATAAGACTGCTGATTGTAGCTTCCAGGTGGTGGGGGTAAGTTGTAGCGATTTTGGTAACCTTGATTGTGGCCGTCGTTACCATAACTACCGCCACCGTAGCCTCCATTGTCGTAACCACCCACATATCCGCCTCCACGACCACCGTAGCCACCATTATTGTAGCCACCGTCATGGTATCTCCCGCCGTTCATAGGGGCTGATGAAGGCGGTGGAGGGGGCCGGCCAGAACCAAACCCGGATTGGCCAGGTGCTGGGGGGGCCCAGGATTGAAAAGGCGCTCCATGATATGAGCCTCGTCCGCTCTGGCTGTTCCCACGGTGATGCGGGGGTTGATCACGTCCGTCCTGGTGGCCGCCATAATTGTTGTGCTGGCGCCTACCACCCGAATCATGCCGAGGCCGGCCATTATTGTCGTTGCCATGGTAGCTGTTGTGCGGTCCGCCTCCATGATTACGCCCAGATCTATTGTTGAGCAATGCCTCCTTGTCGCCGCGGTTGAGAACGGTCGTTGGAAGCTTAACCCCGCGTAGGAGCATGGACTTGTGTTCGTGTGCCGTAGACAGTATTTCAAAGTTGACACTATAATGTTAGCCGATACAACAAACGGGCATGTTATGGAAAGCAGTGACATACCTTAAAGACCTGTCATATTCAATGTCGGGAAGGGCCTTGCGCTCCAACGGGTAGGTCAACGACCCGTGTGGGATGTAGTCCTCAATTTTCTCGATGCTTCCGGCGATTCCGCCTGATGCGAGAGGATCCAGCTTGTACTTGAGTGGCCCTTGTCGTTTCGAATAGAAATTTGCAGTCACCTCGTCGTATAACGCCGTGTCTGCGTCAGACAGCAGCATAACAATCTTGCCAATACCATTACGGATTTGGTCTGCAGGACTTAGAAGAGGGTACCGTTTTTCTACGGCAGAAAGCAAACGCGCCATGTCAATGAAAGGTAGTAGTGCTACCCCCTGCCATGCAAATTTTTTGCCATTGAGATCAAGGTCGAATTCTTCTGGATAGAAATCGATGATTTCGCTATCTTCGTTCAGCATGAGGTCGTGGAACACGTCAGGGATGGCATGGCGAGAGGCTGCTGGAAGAACGCTCATGAGTTGTTCGAATGGTTTCGAGATGCGGCCCTTCTCGAAGTGAAGCTCCAGCCTGGTCAGATCCACGAAGTCGGCAGCGAATGGTGCGTAATGATAGGGATAATACCATTCCCAAGACGGGCATCCTTGGAAATAGTACAAAAGAACCCAGGCTAGGCCCTCCACATACGCGCGAGCAACACCGTGGCGGAACTCGATGTCTTTTGGGTCGACGTGAAACTTCTGTTCGTAGTAACGGTCTGCATAACCTTCTTCCCACATGCGAACAGTATCCACAGATCCTTCCCCAGCCAGCTTCGTGGCCGGCGTACTCGTCCCACTGGATTGCGGAGTGCCCTTGGCGCTATCTTCAATGTCATCGGCCTTGCGTTTACCGAGGGCGGTCCGTTGACCTGCGTCTTTCTCTTTTGTAGACGCAGCAGCACCGTCTGTATTGGTCGTAGTTTGCGAGGTACGATTTTGCATGCGGCTCTTTAGAACGCTGGCGGCGCTTTTGTTCGCTACGTTCGCATCGGTTGCTGGTCCACCGTTCACGACCATGTCGTGAGTGATGGTCTTTGAGGTTTCAGGTGCGAAAGTTGTAATAGGGCGCAAATTCAAGCCGGCGGTGCCCTCTGCAAAGACATTATCGCCCCCCACGCTTCGGGCTGTGTTCCGTGTGTCATTGCGGTTCTTCCCTTGTTCTTGTTGAAGTTTGCGTCGTTTGTTGTTCTCTTCTCTTCGATCTTCTTGTTGTTTTCTGCGCCGGAAGATACTGTCCTCCTGTTTGGCAAGTCCGCTCATGATGACTTGAGCGCGTCTCAAATCGACATGCCCGTCCTTTGTAATATAGCCGTTCATGAGCGGTAAGTTCTCTTTCCAAAGCGCCGTGAGTGTATTAATGCCGTTCTCGCGAATTTCAAGCGCAGGAAGATGAGGAAGAAAATCATTGCCCACGAAACAGCACAAGAAAATCCAGTCGTCAATGGCCCGCTCCAAATCCCATCGGAAAGGAAGATTGGGGACATCAAGTTCGACAGCGAGATATTCACGCAAAACAGATACATGAAGCCAGATGAACGGCTTCTGAGTGTGTGAGGTATCTTTTTCGTCAAACTCGCCATCTTTTTCCTTCGCCTGACCCCTGCATGCGCTTGCTTCGTGGCCCTTTTGTCCACAAAGTTTGCAGAGACGCGCCTTGCTGTCCTGGAAAAAGACGTCCTCCCGTAAAACTCGAAAGTACGGCTCGTGTGTGGCGAGGCTTAGCATGATGAGATCCGCATCCAAGCCATATATGACATGACGAGTATTTGGGTCGTGGTTGGGTGACGCCCGTTGAGCGCGAACAAAGTCCATAATTTTGTGTTCACCCTCACCTGGCACGCTTGCATCCGATATGATGATTTTCATCTTGGACCAACCCGGATCTGTGTTGAGCTTGTAGGCGCACCAGTATCGTAGGCTGGCAGCCAAAATGTCCATGAAAGGGGTACCCGGTGTGATAGAGTTCGAGTCGAACGCCTTTTTTGACACGGCTTCGAGAGACGCTTCAGACAGGCTACCACCATTTTGCTGTTTGAGTAGTTTCAAAAGCTCCTCTTTGTCCTCTTCCTTTTCCTTTGCCTCCTGAGCGGACCGAAAACGACGCGAGCGCTGCTGATTCATCTTGGCGCGAGGTGCGACGCCGTCTGGATGAAACACATGAGTTAGATCTCTATATCAAAGTAAAAGGAACATATGCGCCTGTAGATTAACGTACCGACGGCAATCATCAACAACTTCCGGGGCCGGACCATATTGACAACCCGGTCTGTGTATTTGAAAATTTCCAACATCATCTCCTCTTCATCTGCTGGCGGGGGGCGGTCTTCTGGATGAGAGCAAGGGTGCACGATGCCGTTCATGTCCAAATAGAGGTTGTCGAATTCGTCCCCGTTCGGGTTCGGCCCCGTTGTATCAACGGGTATGACGACATTGTCGTCCATTTCTTTCGGTGTTTCTTCTACCACCGGTGAGATAATCTTCGGGTATTTGCTCGAGAGCCATCGGAACGCAGCCGGGATACCCATTCTTAGATATTGGCGCGGGTGGGGCTGTCGGTAATATAAAAGAGGGACTGGAATTAATATTGTCGTACCGCACACCGCAATACTGTTCGTGGCGTGTCAACACAAGGTATCGTTTTGATGCGTCGCTGGTTTGGACCATTGGTGATAATGTCGTTGCTTCCTAGCAATAGGGGGCCGGTGTATTATCGGGATCGTAGTTCAAATAGATTTACTTAGTTGCGGGAAGTTTCAGACTGCGCGGAAAGTTCGCTGTCGTACGGTCGCAGCTTTGTCCAAAATGTGTCGAAAGAAAGTGGAAGATATCGCAACATCCGTGTCTGTCTTTGTCCTCGTAGCTTCTGTGGGACTTCCTCGAGAGAAAAGTAAGGACGCGATAGCCAACGAAATGAGTTGCATGAACAAACCATAAACAAGTGGGGTTTGTGGAAGTCGCTAACAATGTGGTGTGAAATATGTATCTGCAAGAGAGGTCGCAAAGTTTTCTTGAAAGCCACGTCCTGTTGTCGTGATGTTCTGAGTTTGGTAAAACGCCTGAAAATTTCAGGCTTTCGAAGGCGTCCTGTGGCGCGTCGTTGATTGCCTTGAATTTTCATGTCGCGCACCGGTAGTGACTAAGCTACTGGCTAGTATGATATGATTATAAAAGCGATTTTCGGCGAAAATAATCGTTTTATCGGGGCACTACATAGCTCTGCCGCGAAATGAATGTTTTTGTTCGATAGGGTATGTCGTACTCTATGCCCCGCAGGGTGGTCTCAATACAAATGCCAGATATCTAATTAAATAATGGATATTGACTGTGAGCAGGAAACGCCACGAAGCTACTAATCTCAAGACACTTCACAACTACGACGGCTGCGGCAAGGGCTATTCGAGCACCGACAATAACCTTCTCCAAATGGGAATGGAATTGGCAGATTTTAGCAGACAAAACAAAAACACTGGAATGGAAGTACAGCCGTGATCTGGCTGAAGCGCGCAACAACCCAACCTCGACAAAGCAACTGCGTCTTGGACGCCTCGCTTCGCCGTCATTGTCGCTACCGCCATGTTCTCTATTGCCACTGCTCCGGCCAAGCAATCGGTCGGTGAAACAATATCTGTTTTAAGCGGCCGATTAAGTTCAGCTACTCTATTGGAAGACCGACGAGCTGCGATTCTAGGCCTTCGAAGCTTTGCGAAAGAGTATCCAGCATCAGTAGCTTCTGGGGCCTTGCGCAGCTTGATCGGAAGTCTTTCCAAAGATGGCGAGGATGTAGACACGGTCAAGGTGGTCCTTGAGACCTTGCTGATGCTATTCAACCCGAATGAAACCAGCCTAGAAGCATCAGACGATATTGCTCTTTGGCTTGCAGACGAATTTACACAGAGGCTCGAAAACATCACGCTGCTCCTAGACTTCCTCGAGACTAGCGATTTCTACTCGCGACTTTACTGCTTGCAGCTCCTTTCGGCTATCCTAGCTGCCCGAACCGATCGAACCGAAGAGTGTATTTTCACTGCTCCTCTCGGAATCCCGCGACTCGTTGCCATTCTAGACGACCAACGTGATGTGATACGCAACGAAGCAATCGCGTTGCTGACATATCTGACGCCAACTTCGACCGAGATTCAAAAACTTGTTGCATTCGAGAATGCATTTGAGCGACTCTTCAGGATTATCGAGGAAGAAGGGTCTATCTTGGATGGCGGCCGGGCTGTCGAAGACTGTCTTATTCTGCTAGCTAACCTTCTCCGGCTCAACGCGCACAACCAAACGTTGTTTCGAGAATCTCTTTGCACAGCCCAGCTTGCGCGACTTCTGAAAGATGTTGGGTCTCCGAATGACCAGGACAGCGAGATGGCAGACTGGGCATTGGCACAACGGAACCGAAATATATACGCTTTGCTGGCCGTGATCCGGCTATTCCTCGTTCAAGGCGCTACTGGAACCGTGCAGAACCAGGCCGAGTTTTGGCGGCACAGGGTTCTCTACCATGCCTTAAAGCTGTCTTTCAACGATAACTTCGAGAACCAAATTCGTGCAGAGGTGAGTTCACCCATGCACCCGCGTTAAGAGCCATCTCTGCTGGTCGATTTCCATGGCCAAGCCCAGCTGACAGTTTAAATTTGGTTTAGGCACTGTCGACATGTGCGGCAATTATTCGAGGAAATGCGACTCTTCAAGAGAATTTTGCGCAACTCCGCGTCCCATCGCCAGCAACAAACAACAACCACGCAGCCTCGAAAGCAGGCGACGAAAAAGTACATGCAAATGGCACTCACACTGAGGTGTATGTGATCGACGGTCTTCTTGACCTAACTTTGGGCGTGCCCTCGCCGCAGTTTTTCGATGTCCGAATGGCTGCTTGTGAATGTCTTAAGGCGTACTTTTTTAATCATGAGGTTGTGCGACTGCACTTTTTGCAGCGAGCTATTGACGGGCACAATTCAGGTGCTGACGAGACAGCCAATGTATTAACGACACTATTGCGATCTCCTGCAGATTCTTCGTCCAGCGATCCCTATCGCAACTGGTTTGCGTCAGTGATTATGTTTCACCTGGTCAACGAAAATCCAAGAGCCAAGGCTCTTGTGATGGCCGTGACAGAGGGAGATGAGGCAAGTGGCGAGGAAGTCGTCACAAGCATACAGACTATTGCGGCACATCTTTTAAGCAGTGTGCACAGGGGAGACGATGAGCGTGTTGTGATTGGCTACTTGATGCTGCTGCTTTCATGGCTCTTTGAGGACTTGGAAGGTGTCAATGACTTTCTAGGGGAAGGGAGCAATCTACAAGGATTAATCCAAGCAGTGGTCAAAAACACCAGCAACGAGATTGCTATTCAAGGGCTTGCGGCTCTACTCTTGGGCGTTCTCTATGAGTTTTCCACCAAGGACTCGTCAATTCCAAGGAAAAAGCTGCACGAGATTTTGATGTCGAGAATGGGCCGCGATCGGTACATCAACAAGCTCAATACTCTCCGAGCGTACTCACAACTTCGTGATTTCGAGGTAATACCGCAAAGGCTGGATCCGCAGACAGACGAGAAGCTTCCCAATGTGTTTTTTGATGGCGCTTTTGTCGATTTTTTCAAAGACAATTACAGCCGGCTGCTGCGCGCCATTGATAAAGACCCAAACATGGAAATTTCGTTTGTATCGAACGGAGTTCAACAGGGCATCTCTCGTGAGTTGGTGGACTCTCTGCGTACTGAACTTGGGAATAAGGACCGGACACTGCGCGAAGCCCAAGACAGAATATCCGCCCTGGAAAATGCTCTCGGCCAAGAGAGGGCAGAACACAAGAAATCGAAGGATGAAGCGTTCTCTGACCTTGGCAAAGCCAGAGCGTCGCATGATATGGCTGTGCGTAAACATGAGGAAGTCTTGCGGTGAGTGCCGGCGAAAGCTGTCTCGAAAGTCTTATTGGAACGGGCGTGCAGAAGCTAACTATTGTCGTCGACTTCCATCTTGCAGACAAGCCCGTATAGAGCACCAGACAAGCCGGGCTGACCTGCTGCGTCAGATGGAGGAAGCGCAAAAGGCTTCAGAGGCCGAGATGGCACGCGTGCAACGTCGGCTCGAGGCGCAATTGGCCGACCTTCGAGCAACGGGGAGCCGATTGGAGGTGGATTTGTTAAAGGTTTGTCACTGTATTGCCAATATCTGGCAAGGTGGTAGATGTGGTATCTACAACGACCTGGAAACTGACAATTTGGTTAGGCAAACAAGAGCAAATCACAAGAGCTTCAGGCTGCTCACAATAAGTTCAAGGTGCAGAAAACCGATATGGAGACTGTAGCCGCCGAGTTAAGGGGGAAAGTCGAAAACCTTGAGGCCAAACTCGCCGCAGCGAGCATACAAGAAGCCGAGCTTCGGGAAATGATTGAGGCCGCCGAAGAGGATGGCATGAACACTCGTGAGAAGCTGCAAGCCGTTGAAAAGGACGGCGTTAAGACCCGCGAGAAGCTGCAAGCCGCCGAGAAAAGGCTTAAAGAAGTACGTTCCTATCATCCTCACACATCCGGGCGCGGCTTCCACTTTTTCAAGCTCGACTGTTCATGTCTAATGAAATTTTAGGCGGAAGACGCACTACAAGCAACCCGTGAAGAAAAGAAGGCGACGCAAACGGAGTTGGATGACTTATTAATGGTATTTGCTGACCTCGAAGAAAAGTCGGCAGGTTACAAGGTGCGTTGACTATTATTGTGATGACTTGCAAAGAATCGCTCTGCCTTTCTGCTGTGTGTAGTCTAGTCCATGATAGAATACTGACCGCTGACACGTTTTTCTTTATTCACTGCAGGCTCGTTTACGCCAACATGGCGAGTCATTATCCGATGATGAAAATGGCGATGAGGATGACGATGACGACGATGGTGACGACGAGGACGAGGATGAGGGTGAGGACGAAGATGGCGACCACAAGGACGATGACGTTGACTGAGGTAAGAAAAATGAATTTGAGATATTTGTATTCGAAGTACCATGCGCTCTAATAATTGATAGAAAGTGATGTGATCACCAGACGCTACATGGAGATCACAAAAAAAAAATGAGAATATAAGCCTGGGTGGACAGGTGTACCTTGTTACCTTGGTAAGCTTTTATTTAAAAGCCTGAACATTCGAGCTGGACGGGAGACAAGAAGCTTTCAAAAAAAAAAAAATCGAAAAATTGGAGGGGGGGAGAGAGGGGGAATCAGTTGCAGCAGAATGCATAGTGGTCGAGGCGCTAGTGGCGGGCTGCATGCTGTTTGGCTACTTTGCTCACAGAAAAGAAAATTCAAGCCTTGTCCCCACAAAGAGCTCGAAAAGTACGAGAATAAATTCGCAACTGCGATAAAGACAGGCAAACCAGTTGCAGTTGCCGACTTATTACCTTTCCTATAAATTATTGCTTCAGGCTATTTCTCATAAATTCATATACGTCCAATGTCGGAGCGTGAGTTCCAGAGCAGCTCCGAGTCTTCGGACGAAGAAGGGTGGCTCGACGCCAACCCCGAGGATGACGAGGAACCTCAGTTCGTTATCTCACTACTGGACGACCGTGTGTTCCAAGATGCCGCTTCTATGATCGCCCACTGCAAGGAAGAGCACAACTTCGACTTTCTAGCCATCCGCGATCGGCTGGGTCTTGACTTTTATGGCAGTGTGAAACTCATCAATTACAGTGAGTCTGGTCAAGGCCCACGTAAGAATGACGAGGTTTCGTTAAGGAGGTATCCTAACTGTGTTTACAGTCCGCCAGCGGGTGTACGATAAAGCTGCTCTCCCAGCCGAGATTTCAGAGGAAGACTTTTCCAGCGACGTGTATCTCAGGCCCGTTCTAGAGGATGATGCTCTTATCCTAGCTCTGGACAGTCTATCCGAATCCCAGGATCAACCTGTGGTAGGCGAGAAAAAAAACGCCGCCGACTCTGAGACAACGGCGGCCACCAATCTTCGGAAACAAAATGACCAGCTCCAGTCCGAGTTGGAAAGTATGGCCAAACAGTTCCATAACTACCGTTTGGCCGTCCAGAAGACTCTTGACCAGCGCTGGGGCATGGACGAGGATACGCAAAAGGGTGCCAATGTCGCGAAGCTATCTAACACACCGAACAATGCGAAGGCGACCCCGGAGTCACAGAAAAGATGTGAAGGCGAAGTGCCCTCCTCGGTAGGCACGGACTACTACTTCGAGTCGTACTCCCACAGCGGTAAAACCCACTTCCCTTTACGGGACGGCTGGCACAACATTCTGCCTATGTGTGCCCCTGCTGACCGCAATGTACGAATTTGTAGACATTCATGAAACCATGCTCAAGGATACGATCAGGACGGACGCGTACCGTGACTTCATATATGCAAACAAGGATCTCTTCGCCGGAAAGACAGTCCTTGATATCGGCTGCGGTACAGGTATGCAAAAACTGCCCATGCATAGGTTATGATATCCTCAGGGCTGTTCCTTATCACTTTCCTCTATTCCGAGTTGCTCTCTTATTTCTGTCACTATTTTAACCTTTCTGCCGTGCGTCAGGTATTTTGAGCATGTTCTGTGCCAAGGCTGGCGCGAAACTTGTCGTCGCAGTGGATAGATCTGAAATTATCAACAAGGCGCGAGAGAACGTCTTCCACAACGGCCTGGCTAACCAGATTACTTGCCTCAAGGGCCTTATCGAGGAGGTGACGTTGCCCGTCGACAAGGTGGATATCATCGTCAGTGAGTGGATGGGCTATGCTTTGCTGTACGAGGCTATGCTGCCGAGTGTCCTCTATGCCCGCGACAAGTACTTGAAATCGGACGGCTTGCTGGTGCCGAGCCACGCCTCCCTATTTTTGGCCCCAGTCAGCGACTCGGAGTACATTTGCGACAGCATCACGTTTTGGAGAGACGTCTACGGCTTTGATATGAAGGCCATGCAGGCAGGCATTTACGACGATGCCCGGATGCTAGTTATGCCGGAGAAGACCATCGCAGGCACGACGAGTATGTTTAAGCATCTTGACCTCCATACCATCCAGGTTGAGGACCTCGTCTTCACCGCGAGCTGGAAATCTGAGCTTTTCAAAGACGCTGAGTCCCTAGACGGATTCTTGGTCTGGTTTGACATCTACTTTGGCACATCTCGCACGGCGCAGATCGAGCCTGTCGACGCCAGCTCCCAGAAATGGATCGCTGGAGGGAAACAACGCGTCGCTTTCACAACGGGGCCGTTTGGTAAAGCGACCCACTGGATGCAGTGTCTGCTTTTGGACAAGGAACACTCCAAGGTTTTAACGGCGGCAGACGCCCGCGACGTAAATGGCGAGCTTTCGTTTCTTACGGCGGACGACAACCCACGCGCCTTAACGTTGCGTGTCATGTGGATGCGGGATACGAAACAGCAACAGCAGTCGTGGTCATTGAGATAACGAAACATCTTGGATTGTGTTTCTAGCACACGTTGACTACGGTCCTGACAAGTGGATAAGTAATGATTTAACGGATTTTGTAAAAAGTCTAAACCTTCGATTTTGTCTGAAAAGCGACCTAGAATATCTATATCCAAAGAAAAACAAATTTATAAATCAAGTGAAACTCCCATATCATTCGCTGTACTATGAGTCTTATCGTGGATTAGGTATTAATACTGGCGTCGGTTTTGAGATGCAAGTAAGACTTGTTATTTGGATAGGGCCCTAAGGAGGCTTTCCGAGTAAGAGATTCAACCTGTCCTGGAATTCACGCTCGGATTACAACTCGATAAGCCTAAACACTGGTATTTGCTATACTTATCGATGAGGAACACCTGCCGTTTGCAAGAACAGATTCACAACGCTAAGGACGCCTTCGCCGAGGATGAAACCCTATAGCTTGGTCATTAGAATGCAGACGTCGTCTTGAAAAGCCAACCGCCAACCAATAAAGCTGCACAGTAGGGTGTACAAGGACCTACCGACGCAAGCACGATGGCTCTTGTTTCGTCGCGGCCAGAAATTCTCCAGTACAGAGCAATCAACCCGCCCACGCTACGGGCCAGTGTGAACGATGGTACGTTGTACATGCCTATCAAATGCGTTAGATCATGACACCTTCACACACACACACACTACAAGGGGAAACAGAGGGGGAGGGTGGAGAGATAAAGGTGGCGCCACCACACAGCAGTTTCGTACCGACAGCGACAGCGATTCCGCCAGGGATGTAGGCATGCCATGATTTCTCGGCAGTCCGTATTCTCAAGAATGTAATCGCCGCGAAAAAAAGAGCAAAACCAATGGCCCACTCGCCGGCCAGCGCGGGAAGGCCCTTGCCTGTCACAAGGCGTGCGGTAAAGATCCACACATAACCGGTCGGTATCTGAAAAAGATTGGAGGGGATCTCGTACGCTCTGAGATCGAAAATTGTTAGCGGATTTCCATAGAACAGCCCAGCGAATATTATAAAACGCAGCTTGAGGGAAAGGCAACGGGGAAAATGACTGTGGTTAATAAAACTGACGATGTGTAAAGCTTATACAAGAAAGCACTGACAACCGCGCCGACACTTGTTCCAATAACCTGGCCCCAAAACTGCGCCGTCGGTGCGGCACCAATGAGATGACCGGTTTTAAGGTCTTGCATGAGCTCACCGGCTTGTAGAGCACCCTATGCAATGTCAGAAAAGTGTCCGCTGTAACTTGCATGGCAAGTAATAATGACGTTTGATAATTATCAGTTATTTAGCTTACAGCTTCGGACACGGCACCTGCGACAAGGTTAATAAGAACACTGCTTTTGTGTGACCTTGGAATGATCAACGCGAAGAAAAGCTGAGTGAGTTTGGAAATGCCGGAAACAGGATTTAGATCCGTCTAATTGTGTTAGAAAAAAGAGACCAGATTGCGCAGATGAGGTAGGAAACGAAGTCATGATGTGGCTAATCTCACCTCGCCGAGGGCCCTGACGCCCATGACACTGAGAACGAGTGCCATCGTGATAGAAATTATGGTCGCATAGAAAGGCACAAGTGTGCCAAAAGTAATGCGAATACAAGCAACACAGAAGACAATAGACAGAACCAGGCCAATCGCAACTGTCTTCACACCAATATGTTGATCTGGTGGAGCGTCCCTTTCTAGGATATTATCTTCGGGCTGTCCGTCGATACTTCCTTGGCATACGTCTTCGTTTTCGTCACTGGGGCCAGCTACAGACGTTGTGAATTCAGAGAGGGGGCTCGTCGGTACTGACACCTCCTCCGGGGCAGTATCTGAGCCTCGAATGGCCGTGTAGCCAGAGGTAAGTTTCTTCTGAAACGACCACTGGGCAATACTTGGGGGCAGTCGGCTTGCAATGGCGGCATGTATCTCAGGCTGAAACTGAAGAGCAGAACGAATGGCAACGTGTCCGAGACTGACAATGCCGTCAGCCAGCATAATGGCGATGGAAATCCATACAATCCATCCTTTGCTGCCCGTCTCCCAATCCTCTATGGGACCAGGTGCCCAGCCGCGATACTTTGCCAGAGGAGACAAGATCGCCCAGCCCATTATAGCTCCTAAAAGCATATGCATAGTGGTTGCCGGGCCCATGATAACGCCCTGGCCAATGTAGGCAAGGCTCGGGTTGAAAGTCCACAGCCACGTGGCAGCGGCTGTCGGCCCAAATATGGGCACGTCCCGGATAGCAGGAAAGAAGTATGTGGCAACGGTAAAAAGTCCGGAGATAAGAAAGCATACGAGGAGAAGGCGCAGATTGGCCCGCCACTCCTCACGACGGCGTATGTCGAGTTCGGAGACAGTGTTGTTGCCAATCGTAACGTCGCCAGCACTAGAGCCAGCCGTGATAGGTGACGAAATGGCTGGCATCGGGGCCGAGGCCGGGGCCGGGGCCGGGACTAGGACAGTGTCTTCACCAGCAAGGCTTGCAAATTCCGAGGGAATTTTGCCTGGGTCGAGGTTCGGCTTACGGCCATGTAGAACACCAATCAGGACGGCGGCACCAAAACCACTGGGAAACTTCAACTTCTCACGTATGATGACCTGGCGCCGACTGGAGGCAAAATCACACGGATTGACGGATTAGCATTGGGTCAAAAGTGGCTGAGCGAGAGAGAGTGTAGACAGGCCATACAGTGGAACGGCGAATAGTACACCAAAGTAACAGAGTCCGAGCGACCACATTATCATTTTGAACAGTGACAGCTTGATCGGTCCCATCTCATCTGCGTTCATGAGGTAATTCATAGCCGGCAGCACGCCAACAAAGCCGGAGCCAAGCGGAGCAATTGCCATGCTGCCAGCCACCGTCTGAACTAGAACATTTTCAACGGGCGAAAATGGGTAGGATAGGTGGCGTGAGAGCGCCTTGAAAATACCAAATCCTAGCAAACTCGACGGTAGCGACATGGTGCTCACGAATCCCGTCTGCAGACCGAAGTACATGTTCGAGCAACATATAACAAGGCCGACGCCGAGGCCGACCGCGAGGCCGCGCAGTGAGAGGTGCCGCACATCTGAAGAAGAGGGCGGCGCGCACTGGAAGTCCGTGGATGGCCGCATGGTTTTCGGTGACGGCGAGGGCGGGTAGGGACAGAAGGGGTGTGCCGGTCGCAGTTGAGGTCAGGAAAGGCTGTGGCGTTTGGCGACACGAGTGGCAGGCACTGAACAGGCAGGAGCCAGTACTGATTGCAAGTCTCTAACACAGGTTTTCAATTGGTGCCTGAGGTTCTGTATTAGGAGTGGAGCCGCTGATGACAATGACAGCCTTCCGAAAATAGGGCCAACAGCTGCGCAATGATAGCGGCATTATCAAACCTGGTATGGGGAAGTGGGCCTGGCCTGGCCTGGCCTGGCCTATCTTTACCTGGCCAGGTAGTGGCGACTGTTTGACAGGGGTGGTCCTGGGCTTTGTGCCCCATAAAGATACGTAGTAAGTAGCTCAGACACAGTGAATTCATCTGGTTATCAACGAATTGTTGACCTAAAACCCCCCTGCACGCGGGGTGGCCGTAGCTTAAAAATGCCCCATCTGCTACAGCACTGTGCCTATGGCCTACTACCGAGAAGCTAAAGCAGGTGTATCTTACTCTGTTTGGATGTAGCCCAACAAGCCGTGGTTTCCGCGCCAGGTGTTTTGGTTCTTTCCTCAAGCTTCATTCTGCATGCACTGGGCTGTATCTTACGACGTATATGTTCCTTGACTGAGCGTGCTTTTTAATGCGCCGCGCTCCAGAAGGTGCCTACTTGATGATCATGTTGTATGACAAATACCCTAGGGTTCAAAAGATACTGGCAACGCCTACGGGTTTAAACTCCTGAAAGCCAATCAAAAGCGCTCTTCAAATAATAATGATGCCATCCTGTCAACTCTCTAGAGCAATCGTTGCAACACATAGAAACATACTCGTAGACCAGGCGTATATCGCAAACTCGAGTGACAAACGCGACCGATGGTCTCATCTGTGTGCGAGGCTCGGCCAAGAAACACCATCCTGATCTTCCCCAAGAGCTTAACCGCTGTAGAAGCGGGGCAGTTCACAGTGGATCCCAGTGGCGGCGAGGTATTGGCTGATCCGCACAAAACCCCCGCTCGCTGCATGCTGGTGCAGCCAACCGCCACGCACCCACAGCTGTGATTCGCCAGCGCTGACAGGCGCCCTTATCGGGGGTGGCCAGACCAGCATTTGTTCTGGTCGTTGCTTGAGTGTCCCTTGCGACCAGCTGAGTGTTGTTCAAGTGTCTGGTGCTGGTGTCTCTCTCTTATTGCCTTCTCAGCCTTAGTCGCCGTTCAGGCATTACTGGATTGGGCGGTCCAGCTGATCGAGTGCCCCGTCTGTTGCACTTGCGGCTCACAACATTCGCATCGTTCGCATCGTTCGCATCGTTCGCATCGTTCACAATACTTTCACTCGACGCGCGTTATTATCATCCTAACTTCTTCTCCTGCCCTATCTCGCCATCCACTATATGTCACCCTGTCCATCTACAGCCTCCAGGCCGCTCGAGTTGGGTCCATCTCAGCCTTATCGTGCTGTTGTACCTTCATTTATTACCCTGTATCTTCGTGTCACCATCGCTCGCCCACGCCGCCGCGTCTAGCTTGCATTGCCTTTTACTTTGCGCTCTTCTATGCTCTATCTTTTCAAGTCTTGATCAAGCCGCCAGATTCTCTCTCTCCTTCTTCCTTGCTGTTTCCTCTTTTCGCTATCGTCCTCTATTCATTTCAACCACAAGATTAGCACTCCCAAACCATGCGGGCACAGTTCCCATTCGTCGGTCCACTGTGTTCATCACTGTCGTCTTCGTCGCCATCGTCGTCTGTTCCACAGCGGTGCCCCAGTACTCCCCGGCCACCCGTCTCCTCGTCTGTGTAGCATTGATACGCCGTTTACTGGTGTTGTATTGGCCTCTCTCCTTCTCCTTCTCTTTCTTGTTTCACTTTCCTCCCTGTCTCATGCCGCAGCCGCCCAAGCTAGGCCTGATCCTCACTTTGTCGTTGTTTCCCACGGCCTGGCTTCTTTCTTTTTTGTCTTCTGCCTCATACTTGGACTTCTACACCACTCTTTTACATTCTCGGCACATCTGGGCATTGTAGCCGCCACCGGTCGCCGTCAATTGCATTTCTTGCTACCGTCTACCGTCTTTCGTTCCAATATTATTGCCCCCGCCCAGAAGAGGGATGTGCGTTGAGACATTCCCCCCCGACTTTCAGGAAACCGGTTGAGTATGTTCTTCATTCCCGTGTATCATTTATTGCTTTGTCGCCATATCGCCATTTGCCGCCTTGAACATCATACATGTAAATCGTGTGTACTCGTCCCTTATCATCAGCCTTCCAACATCCATCTTAGTCATGCTTCGAAGACATCGGGCTGAACATGCGCGCATATCTCATGACGTCTTCATACTACGTCTCAATAAACGCGGTCGTTGAATACACGCTTACTTGTCTTTTGGTAGAAACGGCGACCGTCGTCACGTCCTTCCCGTTTTATCACGCCTTGTGTCCTACACCCCGACCTGCCAAGCTGTCCAAATACACCTTCTACCTTCCCTTTCCAGCTCTCTGCGCCTTTATCACCCGGCCTATCGTTACTATCTCGCTGTACCCTCCCCTCCTCCTCTTGGACTTCCTCAAGCCGTTGTCTTCATTTGGTGGCTTCTCGTCTCTGCTGCTCTCTACGCCCATCGTCTCGTCTTAATATACCCTTCTCTGACACGCCGCGCATGGCTACTATCGCTCTGACCCGGCCTTTGCCGCCGCATCGCGCCTCTTCCGGCATGCCACCCTTGAACTCGCCTATCAACATTGACGTCGATACATTGAATGGGCAAGCAGCCCCGCCCAATCCGCTGCCAGCAGGCCCAGTACCGAACAAGCACATACCCGTCTGCCCGCCAGGTCCGCCGGTTGTCTCTACGACACCGTCGCCGTCTCCACCGCCAGACGAGTCCAGTTCCTCTCAGCAGTCCCTTCTCTTCCCCCCAGACCATTACCCTCGCTTTGAGGATGACGAGTTAGCGATATATGACATTGATCCAACCGGCGTCGCTGCAGCTGTAGACTATATTGCACGGCAGCCGCTGCCGGATCCTTCGCTTGTCTTCCCTTGGTTTCACGGCCTCCACCCAGTTAACCACATGCAACAAGCCTTTTTCTCCCAGCGCCGCCGTGTGATGCGAAAAACGCCCTGCTGTCTGCGCGGGCTGACAATTGTCAAGGCAGATGGTCAACTCCAAGTCGCTCGCTTAAAAGGTGCCATTGCACCGGGCGAGTTTCTACAGCCGGGTACCGCTGCCGAGTTTCTTGACCCCGACCCTAAAGAAGGCTTCTCTGTGCGGAACTTCCAGATCCAGGCAGCCAAGACCGCCATGACCTCGGATATCATTGTGTATGGCGACGACAGCGCTGCTGTTCGGAAATTGGCTTGGAGAATTGCTGCTGCCCAGAAAACCTGGCGAGACAAGCATGACATCGAGGGAATTGCTCTCCCGAAATACAACACATTTGCCTGTACAGGCGACTTTTCCGTCTTTGAGGAATTTTATCCTCACATAGTGTCCGCCGACTCGGAAGGACGCATCACTGGCAACGTCATTGACTTCTTCCACCAGGAGCGTTCGGAAATGTATGCCATGACGGCGGCTTCCGAAATTTCACACAATGTCTGGCTCGGACCGACCCCCGAACCGAATTCCGAAGAGGAAACCTCGTACGACGTTTTGATCGAGTGCAGCGATCTGGGACACTTAAATCCTCGTGCACTGCGTGCTTTGGCAGAGACAGGCATCCCGTCAGGAAAGAGGATACATCTCGACTTCCCATCTTCGGGGACCATCTTGCCTCCAACATGGTCACAAATCGAAGCGGATGCAATCCTCGAGTCTTGCAAGTGGATATACCACTTGGCTCATGGAACAGAAAATCCATCCCTGTTTGCAGCTCCTACAGATGTTTCAAACGCTCCCGTTCACGACGGCCACGATATCGCTATGGCGGATGAAGCAGAGGAGTCGCCAGCTGTAGCTGCATCTCAACCGAAAAAAATCATTATTCACTGTGCAGATGGCTATACGGAATCAACTATGCTAGGACTTGCCTATTTCAGTTATAGCACTGGCCGCCCGATCCACGATGCCTGGCTCAGTCTCCACACAACGAAGAAACGAAATTTTTTCGCTTATCCAACGGATGTGGCTCTTCTGACTGCCCTTTCGTCACGGCTATTATGCGAGTCACCTTTATGCGCAGAAAAAGACCTTGATTCCATTACAACATCACTTCAAAACCAACCAAAATGGTTCTCAGCACTAGATGGATCGTTTCCAAGCCGAGTGCTAGACTACATGTACCTCGGAAACCTTAACCATGCAAACAACCCCGATCTCCTCAAGGCATTGGGTATCACTCAAATTTTGAGCGTCGGGGAGATGGCCGTGTGGCGGGATGACGACCTGGAAGCCTGGGGCGAAGAGAATGTTTGTGTTGTACAAGGTGTGCAGGACAATGGAATTGATCCACTAACTGATGAGTTTGATCGTTGCCTCGAATTTATACGTGAGTCTTTCTTGTTTTCTCTGGATATATCTCCACAGGACGATTCTACCTCCATCAAGCTTTTATACTGAAACATAATTTCAATTTAGAACAAGGGCGCAGAAAGGGCACCGCAACGCTTGTTCACTGCCGCGTTGGCGTGTCGAGAAGTGCAACGATTTGTATCGCAGAAGTTATGCGGTCAATGAAGCTGTCCTTACCTAGAGCATATTGTTTTGTGCGTGCACGACGCCTGAACGTCATAATCCAGCCGCATCTCCGGTTTGCCTACGAGCTTCTCAAATGGGAGGAAATGCTTCGACAAAACCAGATGACAGGTGACTCCACTGACCGCATTTACAAAGCTGGTATCAGGAGAGAGCTCGAATGGGGCGAAATCGCACGCGAGGTAGCACTGATGAACCAGCCTTACGTGCGATGAAACTTGCTTTCCAATACTATTTTATGCAAGATATGAGCAAGGAGCATGCCAAGAATAATGTGGCAGAAGAGGACATGATTGGTGCGTTGCTGGCCAGCGTTTTGATTGCTAAATTATTACGGTTTATGTGTTATGACGAGTTCCTCGGTTTGCTTTTTGCTTTGAGAATGTGGTTTGATTGTATGATTTCCCTCTTTCTGGTACTTGTCACGTTATGGACAATAGTAAGGCGCCCAACCGATACTTACTATAGACTGGAAATCGGTATGTTTTGTTGAAATAGGAAGATCGCGCTGTCCGATTTTGAGGCTTATTAAAATTATATATCAATGTTCACCGAAGATGAGACTCAGCGGCTCGGAAGGAACCAACCTTCAAAACATAGAACGCGCATCAACACAAAGCCAATCCCAAAAAAGCTCATTGTTGAGGCAACACCCGTAAAATGCAAGAAGATGGGCAACTCAGTTATCCACTATCGTGCTTGTTGAGCGACAGAGTAACTGGAGGTTAACATTTTTATCAGAAATGGCTGGGACGGGAGAGAAATAAAGAAAAGCAAGGTGAGCAAGCGTAAAAAAGGAAGAAAAAGAAAAGGCAGTTACTTTCACAAACAAACGAACTCCAACTGAATATGCATTCGTAATTCCAGGACGAGGAAGCACTCCATCGAAATGTTATGAACCATAGGCAGATGCCTCAAGCTTGTCGTCCCGGTCCAAAATTCTACAGTAGATCGTTAGTTCATCAACTTGGGCACGTTGCTTCGTGTGTGCCGAGCTCACTTACGAGAAATGATCAGCCAGATATCCTTCACCGCCGGTTTCCATATTGATATTGAAAACATTGAATTTCCCGTCGCTTGTGACAACCATAACCTTGGGGCTGTTGCTGCTCATCGCCACCACGCTTCGTAGTGGCCCACCAGAATAATTCAAGCTCCCAGCGCCGGTGTTGGAAGAAGGTCCTGATGGAGTCGCCTTGGATGGGGTGGTTGTTGCACCAGATCGTGGGATTTTGATAAACGCAAAGTCTCGTAGTGGCTCCCAGATCTCAGTCACTGTCTGTGGAAGGTAGGAACCGACGACTCCTGCAACGCTACGGCCCATGATTTGGGAAGATCTTCGCAACATGCTTCCAAACGATCCGCTTTGTCTTCTTTGTCCGGACATGGTTCCATCTCGGTTGGCACTGTTGCCAACTACATCGGAAGCCTCGTTCTGGGGCGAGCCGGCAGTACTGCTGGGAGATTCGTTAAAACTGTCGTGGCTGCGCGAACGGCCCCAGAGGCCTTGTTGTGATGAGCCAAAATCCGGTACACCTGCAAAAGCCGCTGCGCTGGTGGGTGCGCCTCCTGGGCTGTCGCCTAGAGCACCTTGTGGGCCCCCAAGGCGGAAAATATGAACGGTGTCCGAAGTTGACGAAACACACAACAGGGACGAGTCCTGGTTAAAGGACATGCTGTATATCGTGGACGGGTATGTGCCACGGCGAAACTGGTAGAGTTTCTGGCCCTTGGGGACGCTGAACACACGGATGATGGTACCAGTCTCAGACGCTGTCGCCAACAATGTGCCGCCTCCGTTTATTGCAATGCAGGACAAGGGTGAACGGTGGGCCTCAATGACATTGACGGCCTTAAGCGTGATCGTGTCGAAGATGAGGACCTCGCCAGATGTTGGAGCAACATATGAAGACAGTGGCGGGGCATGAGAAGGACGTTTCTCGTCGCGGTCCTCGCGGGGTTTGGGCAGAGGGTATGCGATATAGCAGTTGTCGGAGGATGGAGAAAGGCAACATATGGCACTGGGGTTTGGGGATGTTGCGATGGTGTACAAGAGGCTCATGTTCGCGATGTCGTAGAGGTAAATCTCGTCTTCAAGAACGACGGCGAGACGTTTCCGATTGAGCCGGACGGCGAGCACGGCAGACGGAAATGTAAGCTCGCATATGACGGAGGCGCGCTGTGTCATGTCAGAGATCAACCAGCTATATAGTCCTTCTCTCCAAAGGTTAGATAACTCACTTTAGTGTTCTGAATCACCAAATGCCGAGGTGACAGAACCATGGCCACGAGTGACGTCGAGAAGAGCATTTCGATGATGGACACACTACCATCATCACTGCTGAATATCTTCGAGAAGGGATCGGTGTGGTAGATGCGGAAGCCCTTGGATGTGCCCACAGCCAGGCAGCTGTGGTCCTGGTTGAACGTCACAAAGTTGAGCGCGGGGACGGACATCTTGGCCGAAAGTGGCGATGCCTGTTTGCGACGGCAAAGACGCCGCAGTAAACGAAGAGTGGCACAATAAAGGAGACCGGAGATGTTGAGGTCTGGTTGATAACAATATCACAGGGTTGCCTGCGGTGAAGACGGAAGATGTGCCAGAGCTTACGACTGTCGAGAAAACGAGCTTCAGGGCGATGCTATGGATGTAGAGCACCTTTAGAATTGAGAAGGCTGGCTGCGGGGCTCGTAAATGGGCTACAGGTGGGTCTTAGTGGAAGACTACACGCTGCGCCAGTTATCTGGCTGAAATCAAAGGTGCACGTGAGGAGACTCTCCGTCGGCAAGGCCGCCTCGTCAGAATCAAACGTCTTCTGAAAGTATTCTCAAACAAGAACTGGAACAGAGACAGCAGAAACTATACACGTACAATTTAGTCAAAAAAGACGAAAAAGGAAATTGCCACCTTCGCAGTCACAATTCTAAAAACAACAGGCTATCAGAAAACGTTGCCTTAGAAGGCAAGATAGCACAATGGGTGTAAGAAACGCTGTCATGTCCTTCTTCCTTTGTCTTTTTTTTTACCTGAACAAGAGAGTGCCTTGCTGACATCGTATTGGTATACTGTTCTGTAGAAAACGGACTCTGACATTGTTTCTAAGCGGAATGTTGAGCGCATATACTTCCCTGACGAAATCCAATACTTCCGCTTCTTTGTGAAGAAGTTCCAAAGACGCTCTACGTTGATCAACCGCCTCTATTATCTGCGGATGCACCTGGTCGATGCCACGATCAGTCGGTTTCTGGCACGGCCATTGCGGAAACCAAAAGTCATTGTGAATCTTGGTTGTGGAAAGTCAGATATTGTTCTCCGTCCATTTCTTCCATCAAAGCGCCCATACATCATATCTAGCTGCTTTTTCTAACCTAAATCCAGTGACCCCCTTCCATGGCGTTCTTTAGCCCGCCATTCTGGACACTGCTCATTCGTCACATTTGTTGACATCGACTCTCTAGACACAATGGTGTCAAAATGCGATATTGTGAAGCAGACCCCAGAGCTGTTAGCGCCCCTGACGTCCCTGGAGTTCCCTCAGGACTCTCACATTCTACTCAAGAGCGATCAATACTGTCAAATTGCCTCCGACTTGAACAATTTGTCTGAGATTGACCAAGCCCTTTCACGAGTCCTTGACATCGATGGAAGTGAATTTCTATTTGTTGCAGAGGTGCCCACGACCCATATGGAGGTTGACGCTGTTGATGCACTCATACGCTGGACGGGTGCCATTGGCGACGCCGAGTTTTGTCTCCTTGAGCATATTTTCCCAGACGGACCCTCGTCTCCGTTCGCTCAAGCGATACTCCAGAATTTGGCCAAAGACAAGATGCCAGTCAAGAGTGTGGAACGTTATCCAACTATCAATAGTCTACAAGGGCGCTTCAAAGCTCTCGGTTGGGCCGACGCCAAGGCGCAATCCTGGTGGTGTGCATGGTCAGATCCGCTGCACATGCCCCCCCTGCAAAGGCGAGAACTTGACACGGTCGAGGCTTTCGATGACTGGGAAGAATTTGTTTATCTTACGAGCCACTACTGTGTTCTTCACGCACGTGTTGCCACTCCATGCCCAGACACGTTCTTGCAAGAAAGTCAGGCCATGGGGATTGGCAGAGAGCAGTTTATCAAGTCTACCTTCGATGCCACAGTCTCCTACACTCTCGACACAAGAGACGTGTCTACCAGACGATTCGGTGCCTCCATGGTGCTCCAAACCATTATGGGCGAACAGGTTTTAGTCAATATGTTTGGCCATGCGAAAGAAGGTCAACTCCGATCATGCGACCTATACAGCAAAACCGCCAACTTGGATAGGTCGCCACGCATTACTTTACCCCAAGGAGGACCTGGGGCCCGATCCTATTTTACCCTCACAGACCTCGGAGATTATGGCTATCTTCTTGCTGGCGGTAAAGGCTCGTCAGCTACACCATTTCACGATTGCTGGGTATTCAAGAAGGACGCAAATCGGTGGATCGAGACGCACTGCCTCCCATACCCTCTGTTTCGACACACAGCTGAACGCTTGGGGAATTCGAAACTGGTGCTGGTAACTGGCGGAAAGTTCGACTCCACGTCAGGCAATTCTGGCCTCCTCGTCTACCACCCAACCGTGGGGTGGGTGCGCTGTTCAGTGAAAGGGACCCTACAACCCCCAGCTATATCCGGGTGCATCTTATCGTGCACTGGTTCCCTGGACACGAATCCCTCCTTGTTTCGTGGCATTCTGGCCGGAGGAATGACCAGCGACGGAGTCGTCTCCCGTGAAGCATTTAAGTGGTTGTTGGATGTATCGAAAATTACAGAACCCACAATTAAATTTGAGCTTATAGCCAGCCGCTGGCAGACACAGCTACTTGCCAGATATGCTGCCTTAAGCACTCGTGTCGGTGACTGGGTTTTCATTGTCGGTGGTGTAGGCACAACCGGAACCATACCAACAACACAAGAAATTGTACGATTCCGTACCTGCGGAGAGGAAGATGAGACCTACGAATGCCTAGATATTGCCCATGGACTTGGGCCAGAGAGCCCCCGACCATTCTTTGTGGGGGCCTCTATCGTCGCAGTCGATGGCTCACAGATCACTATGATTACAGGCGGCACATCTTGCTTCAATACGGAGCCTAGGTGGTCTCGTGGGGTGTACACTTTTGATGCACGCACGTCCTCTTCGTCTAACAGTTCGACCTGGGAACGACCTGTGTGGAGGTATTTCAAGACACTGACGATCACAAACGAGGTATCAACAATTTATGGCGAGTCACCGCTGCTATATACGGACACCTCGTCGATCTCCAGGATCCCTCGAATAGAACTAAATTCAGCGGAGCAATTTAGTAATATACTTCAAAGTGGTCGGCCGGTTGTCTTCGAGCGTCTCGAGCTCGGGCGGTGTCTCACGGAATGGAGCCTGAACTACCTGGCTGAACGAGTGGGCCCCAAACGAAAGGTAAGATAATACTCCTTATACTCATGAAACCCGGTCTCCGAACGACCATGGCTAATATGCTTTACCTGTCGGTTTTTTTTTTTTGACAGGTCGTCGTCCACCAATCGACGGATCAAGCCATGGACTTTTTATCCAAGAATTTTCAGTACAAAACGCAAGTGTTCCAGGAGTTTGCTCATGGTGTGCAAGAAGGAAAAAAGTGGTATTTACGCGCTCTGTCAACGGATAAGCCTTCTGGCACCCCATCGAAACTCGACGTTGATTTCCCTACGATTGCAAAAGATTTCGTCCTTCCTCCACAGTTGGGATTTGTCGAAAAAAGGCTCTTCAGCTCAGTCTTACGGATCTCCGGCCCAGTCAATATGTGGCTACATTATGATGTAAGCTTTCTCTTTCGCCTGGACTCGAAGTCCATCTATTGTGGCAGCCGGTTGAGCATGTATAGGGAGTATACATGAAAAAATGACGGGGATGGGACTCAATATACTAATTCTGCATGGTATCGCTAATCTACTGTGCTGCTCTGTTATTAACATTACAAAAAACAGGTACTGGCAAATATTTACTGCCAGGTCCAAGGCACCAAGCGATTTTACTTATTTCCCCCTTCCGATGTCACACGACTTGGCTTTGCGCCCGGCTCATCAAGCTCTAGTATTGATGTGTTTCTGGCGCTGGCTTCATCTTCCATGCCGCAGTGCAGCATTCATGAAGCCATTTTAGAACCTGGAGACGTCCTGTTTCTCCCTCAGCTGTGGTTGCATACGGCAACGCCTATTTCTACCAGCAGCGTCGCCGTCAATGTTTTCTTCCGAGATCTCGACAAGGGATACTCGTCAGGAAGAGATGTGTATGGAAATCGAGATCTTGCTGCCTATGAAAAGGCTCGACAGGATATTTGCCGGATGTCGGGTACTTTCAGAGACCTTCCACGTGACACGAAGCGATTTTATTTGCAACGTCGTGCCGACGAATTGCTGCAAATTGCAACCGAATAACACTCTCGGAATAGTGCTTAGGAGCTGATTGTTGCCATCTCAGCTGGCGAGGCCGTATTGACAGAAGTTGGCTGTGACAGTGGGGTTTTCACTGCTGTGCGTTTGCTCGTCACCCACCGGCAGACCACGACGACATCATTTCCGATGCTCTCGTGATTTTCTTTGGCGTTCTCCAGTCCACCTCGCTTGTACCCGCCCGGAAGGAAGCACCAAATGATAAGGATGAACCCAAGGATGGCGACAACAATGGGCTGGAGAACCTCGACACCTTTGCTTTGTGCAATGGCACCGACCGCGAATGGGAAGATCGCGCCACCGCCGCTTCCAAATGCAGCAGCGAAACCAATTGCCGAAACATGGAAATCGTTTGGCAAAAGTTTGGTGGCAGCCACAACAGCAGCAGGAAATAGTGGTCCAAGGAAAACCCCAAGGAAGCCGACAAAGATTGCCGACGCAATGAACGACGGCACGAGCCAGTAGAGTAGCTGCAAACCAATCGATGAAAGCAGGTATACGGTAATGGCCAGTTTTTCGCCAATGCGGCCTGTGACGAAACCAAGGACCAGGCGCCCAACAGTGATGCCGAGCCAAAAGCCCGTCACCGATAGACCGGCAGCAAAATTTGCAGCGTGGCGATCGTTGAGCATGAAGGTGGTGATCCAGCCTCCCAAGCTGACCTCTACGCCTACATAACCAAGTAAGAATACGGCCATGAGCCAGGTGATGGGCTCGCGCAACACGCGCCTCGTTGTAGTGCGTTGCTGTCCTGTCGTTGATTTGTGGGACTCGCGATGAATTCGGCCCGTTGCACCCCAAAATGCCATAGCGCCAAGGGCAATTCCAAGACCTGACAAGCCTACCATGAGGTAGTAGAACGTGTACCACGGCAGGTTGGCCTTGGTTACCATGGCGGTCGCGATGAGAGGCGCTATGGTGGCACCAAGGCCGTAGGCGCCGTGCAGAAAGCCGAGAAGCTCGTTGGCATTTTCCATGTTGCCGATCCACGCATTCCAGCCGCTGTCTTCGACTCCATTCCCGAGTCCTGGAAAGATCATGATGACGGGTAAAACAGGGAATGGGGGGTGGAACATCATGGGGAGATAGCCGGCCAGACGGCCGACGGAGCCAAGAATGGCCACGCCAAACTGGCCAAAGCGGTGATGGATATGGTTGTTGGCCAGGGCTGCAAAGAGATATCCTGCGAAAGCGGCCAGGAAAATACATGATATGACTGTGTAGGACACGTCGTAATACGATTCAATCTAGTGGGAAGGTGTGGCAGTTAGCATAAGGGAACGTACCGAGAAGGTACATGAGGTTTCAATAAGAGGCCGGCAAAACAGGCGCCAGATTTCGAGGCGCTGGGCCGGTGTGCAATGAGAACATACATAAGGAAGCAGTGCCTGCTCAACGGAGTAGTAGATTAGTACGGAGTACTGCAGTGTTGAGTCTGGTTGACCAGAGGAGCGACCAGGTTTGTCAGAGAGGAATGTGGTTGCTTACGCCGACAGCGCCGTCGTTCATGCCCATGACCGTAAACGCATAGAGTGTGAAACAATATCGTAAAATTGTTGTCCTCGACTCGTTCCATCTCTGCAGGGGCTCCGGGGGAGGGGAGGCTGGCGAAGCCGGTGAGGCCGCCGCCACCGTAGCTTCTTCAAGAGCATCCGTCTGAGGTGTCAAAAGATGCGATGGTGGCGGTGAAGGTAGCCGCGATCCTGACGGATCAAAGTCGACGCCGTGCTTTTCGTCGACCTCCGAATACAGTGTCGTAACCAACTGCTTAGGTCTAGCGGTTGCCGCAGGTTCGGGGGCGGTTGTCATCGCGTACTTTGTCTGCCGTCCGTGGTGTAGTTGGTGTTCTTTGAGATGTCCGGAGCATGGGTCCAAATGCAAACAGCAAAGTCGTCTGCAGTAAACAGTATCTCGACTGAACCACAGTAGGCTTCTCCTTAGATGAAGGACTGATGCCGGACGTATATGTATGTATGTGTAAAGTCCGTTGAACGGATGAGATTCGGCGAGCTGCTTGATGACGGCTCGCTAATGGTTCCACGATGTCCATTCATTGGCGTCTGCATCCGCATTGTCGTGGTTTGGCGTTGCCGGTATGTTGAAAATAATGCATTGGTTTGGAGCAGCAAGGCGTCAATTTGTGTGTGTGTGGCAGTCTGGGCAACATGCAGCTTACATTCTCGTAAAATCTCTGCGAGGGTCATGCTCGGCGAGGCGGAGGTGCCTAATTAGGACACAACTGGTCCAGTGGAGATATTAAGAGCATCGCCAGACAACCATTTTCCGAGGTTCTGCCGCCGGCGCGGCCGTGCGTTGTTGCAATGGCGCGACTTCAGTTGGCCTGCGCGGAGTCGATGGGTTTCACGTGAAAAATCCCGTGATGATTTATCTCCGGCCAATTGCTGGAGCACAGTTCCAGGGGCGCCTCCACACTGCGTGCTGCTGTTGTGTTTTAGTACGCGGCTAATTCTCGGCAAGCGGCCGCGACCGATGCTTTACCGCCCGCCACGCACCGGACGCGGATTCACGGAGTAACGACCTCTAAGCGGTGTCGCCTGCAGATGCATCAACAGCGGATGACACCCGGAGGCGCATCGCATCCTGACTGTATTGAGGAAAACCTCGAGGTGACCCCTTATTATGCTTGCCGCATTGGGACGGCATTATTTTTCCGTTATCGGCACTAAAGCTCAATGGGCTCGATGCCTTTGACAAACGAAACGTGCAGGTCAAGCGCCATGTGCCAACTCAAGCTTAGCAGCAAGTGGGCAATCCTTTCAACTATTTTTTGTGCTGCCTGTCTCCAAGTGTTGGGCTGCACTGCACAGCCGCCTTGGCAACACATGCAGGCCTGCTGACGGCGGCCTATATGCAATGTAACATCACTTTCTGGTCCTGCCCTATTGTCCCACCTGTCTGACTGGTCTTGGAGCACACAGTTCAAGACCCTGTCAGAGACGGCTTTCGCATGCGTCGTAATAGCTTCCTCCTCCTTCTCACGCAACAGCTTTCGTAGTACAATACAGAGCATCTGGACCCACCAACCCCCATACCACTGTCAGCGGTTGGCCATTGGAAACACCCTGACGTTCTCGAGTGTCAACATGCTTCTATTCTTCTGGGCTCGTCTACCCCACGCTGCCTTCATAATCCCTCGAGCCCCTCCTCTTGACGTGTAATTCGCAAACTCCGTATATCTCTTGCCCAGCCACATTTAGGTTTGTTTTCTTTTGCAGTCGAGAACACATCGCGTCCTTCCTCCGGGGATCCCGTCAGCCGCTTCTTTTGAATCCTCTGACACATACCTTTTCTTTCTCCTCCTGTACTTCGTAGCCACCATCCCGTCTCCTCTATGTATATGAACTTTCTGGACCATGCTGCTCGATCGTTTCTTGGGAGGTTAGGAACTGCATTTCACAGCCCCGTGTAACAAACATCGCTACCATTTTGTGCTGCCCAAGTCCCTGGCTCCTCTGCTATTGGTCCTCGGCGTCTCGCTTTTAGAAGAAACGCTCCTAGTCTATACTTGCGCCACGAGGCACAGCAACATTTTATTGCCCGAAGCTGTTGCCTCTGCATAAGCTCCCTTCTCCAAATCTTAAAGAGCCGCCTGATCAACGACTGGCTTTGGTTTTCATATTTAAGAGGTCAGCCTCGTGCCTCTACCAACCTAATGACCAGCCTGTTTTCTTCCCTTTCCCCTTCTCCCTCGTATTGTCCCCGATACATCACCAACCCCAAATATCTCCAGACGGCCCAAAACATACCCCTCTTAGTACCCTTTTCCTCGCCTCAACCCCACCTATTGAATCCTGGTGTTATATCCTCGCGTCTTCTCACTAGTCATGTCACGCTACTACGACGATGACGACGACGACGGTTTCCGAAGACGCCCTAGCTCTTCTCATGGCCGTGGGCGCCATCACCATGACCTGCCACCAGAAGATGACTACTCTGACTCAGCCGGGCTTCCGCCTCCGTACATGACCAATGCCACAGGTGGTGGCCGCCTGCCGTACGACTCAAACGTGCCCGCGTTTCCTCCTCCTCCCAATGCGTCAAATTCAGACTTTGGTCGCCACGGCTCCCTCCAAGTGCCACCAACACGGCATCGTCCCCGGTCGCAACCCCCAGTTTTGTCGACTGGGCGCTCTGAGCTCTCGCGGCGCGGCAGCGATCGCGATGACCGCTCACCGTCGCCAGACCGATTCCGCGAAGGCTCGCACAGCCCACACAGCCCACTTGAGAAAGTGAAGCACGCCGCCGACAAAACTTTTAGTACCTCCAAGTCTGGCATTGGTGTCGGCGTCCTTGGCGCCATCGTCGGCGGGTTTGCCGCTCACGAAGCCTCCGAGGCCGCATCGCGTGCACGCGACAAGCGTGACCACCGTCACCACAGCTCGCGTGACCACCAGAAGGCCACGCTGATCTCGACCATTGTGGGTGCGGCCGTCGGCGGCCTCGGCGCAAATGCGATTGAGAAGCGCGTCGAGCACCGCCGGCACGAGCGCGACAAGGATGACCATGACTGGGACCGCGACCACAGACCGCGGGAGCTCGAATATCATGGCGGTGGCACCAGCAGAGGTATCAGTGACCGTCCCCACAGTCGCGCCCGTAGTAGCCGGGGCGATGATGACAGCGATGATGATTACGAGAGCGGCGGCCGACGTGGACGACGCAATAACCGCGAGCGCCACCTTGTCATCAGCCGCAGTCCGAGTGCCAGCCTAAGCCGCAGTCGCAGCAATAGCCGCAGTCGCATTCAGCGTCCACAGCACGGCGGAACCGCTGATTCCTATTACAACTCGTCGAGGTCCTATGATGGCAGGGACGACCGTCGGTGATACGGAAACCGACATGGTCGTGTTCAGGGCTTATGATCAACTCATGTTTATTCCTTCCTTTTGTTAAAAACGAGGACGCCTCTGATGTTTTACAGTGATGCGAAAGCCGCACTGATGGTTTTATGATTTCGATGACTACTTTAAGTGTTCCGGCTTTCAGGTCGCGTTTACGAGAACAATTTCGCGTGCTATTTGGTGTCTTGTTTATTTTATTTTATTTTATTTCTTTTGGTGGAGGTCAAGTAAATTACATCTTGAAAACAATGACAAAAAGGAACAAGAGATGCAGTGTCAACAACCGCCGAACGTAGAAACCAAGCAGAAAATGTACTCTGGCATCTCCACTGCCTTAAACTATTGTAAATTCTCCGAAGTATCGAGTGCCTACCTCTCCCGTCCCTGGCCTGGGATCACCAAAGCACATATTACATCCGCCTAACATCGGTGCATCGTACACTCGGCCATTAGATGGTAATGCCCTATTCTTTCCTTCCCTCATATGTAGGAATACCGACTTGAGTGAACGGTCGGCCCCTACGAACAAAATTCAAAATTAGAATCACGGCACGACGGAGATCAGGGGCCTCGAGTCGTGGCTGGAGCGCCCCCATGGCCCTCTGGTACCAGTGGAAGGGTCTTGGCTGTGAATCACTGTTGCAACCCGCGAACCTCTTCGGTGCGCTGCATTTTGTGTTCACGCTCGAGGGCAATTTTGAAAAATTGCACGACCTCGGCAAGCTGAATCTGGCGCTGCTCAGCGCTGCCGAGAAGATTCAGAAGGCTTTGCGAATCCAGCAGTTGCTTGGCCATGACCGAGTCTGGCTGACAGAATGTGCGAACTCTCAATGCGCGCGCATTCACTCGCATCGCCTCTACGATTCCCGAGATTGCTGCCGGTACGCTAGCGCGGTCGCCATAAAACCGGAAGTCCTGCATATGAAGAAACACAAGATCCAACTGTGTCTCAAGATCGTAACGAAAGCCCACGACCTTGGGGCGGCCCTTTTGGTGCCAGGCATCGACAACCTTTTTGTACTTATCGGCATCAAGTCGCCCAGCGCTAAACTGGCTGTTGATATAGCACTCCAGTGCTGACGTTAAAAGGAACTCGAGCTCACAGTACAAGAGGCTCTGTTCACGTGGGTCAAGGGAAATCCGTACACGAGTGGAAGCACGTCCGCGCTCGCCACCTTTCGCCCTGCGGGAAGATTTCATTTCTGTTACATCGGCCTATTTGGACGAAATTAGCATTGATTCTATCATACCAGCGCGTTTTAATCCTGCAACGTACAACTTCTTTCGCAATCCGCTTCAGTGAGTTAAAAAAGCCTGCTTTTTTGGGTTGCTCCAGCTTCTTCTCGATGCTGCCCGGGCGTTCAAGCCACCCATTGTGGCCAACCATTACTTTGTGTCCTCTTCGCACTGTCGCGAACTGAGGCTCGTTGGAGAGACTCGTTAAAGGTGAATACATTGCGCGTGACGCGACACCAGCCTCATCTGCTTGCAAAGAGGAACCAGCAACAACAGAAGCATATTCGCCGCTCGGCTTTGCGTCCGCTGTACGATGCCCGATGACCTCAGCTTTCTCACCAGTACCAATTCCCTTAGCGATCGGTGTGCTGATCCCACCATTCCCGCTTACAAACTGCTCAGACACGGACATCGGAGACACTGCTGCCTAGGCAGTATACTCCTGAAGCGTGTTGGGCGGATGCTGGGGCGACAGTCCAGGTGACCTGTTAGGGGACCCCATCTCGGCGATCCGTTTGACATAAAGAGGGTGGATATGCGGGATGGCTTTGATTAGTTCGTCCATGGAGTAGATGGACGACGAGGCGTCTGTCATATCGGGCTCTTCAAGAATCTGCTGCCGATTCTGGGGCGCAGCCTTGAGCTTGGTACCACTTTCGCCACGATAGTGAACTGCAGGGCCGAGCTCAATGCTGCACCCCTTCCCATTGCTTTCTACCGTTGCATGTGTGCTGGTCCCAGGAGTCGACATGCTATCCTGGGTTGGTGAATGCTTGCTGGGGGATGATGCCTTAACATTGCTATGGGTTGGTGACGAATATAGCATCGAGTCTGTGTAACCATATGTATCCTGGCGGTTGTCGTTATGGCCCCGGCCACGTGTATGATGGACAAAGGAGATGCCCGGGTGCTGTTCTTCCATTGCGGCTGAGGTAGCCGATGCTGTCTTTTCGCGGCCTGGAAGAATGGGGAGAGTGATAGGTGCAGCTGGTGGGGGTAAATCGTCCGCGGTGGACTGATGGTGCCGAGTGGCAGCGAGTCCGATATCACCGCCGTCAGTTGTACCCGAGCGACGACGGGTTTTCGGCCTGGGCCCCTCATCCGCTGTTATGCTGCGATAAATTAGCGAACAAGATCTACCACGACGTATTTCAGTTACCTTCCGGCAGAACGTACGTCGAAGTCAATTTGTCCATCTGCGAGTCTGTCAGGCTCAGATGTAGGTGTACACCAGGCTCCTGCCGGTGCCGGCGGGGCGATCGCGACCGCAGACGGCGAGGGCTGCGCGTGCGTCTGGGCGGGATAAGGAAGAGGCCCTCTGATGACTGCAGCGGGATAAAATTTCCCATCATCGGCTCTGTGTCAGGGAATGCCATCATTGAACGAGATTGCATGTAGACATCCAGGCCTAGAACTGTTGTGGTCGTGAGTTGATTCAAGGGAAAGCAGAATAAAATAAAGACGCGGTTGCCTTGGCTTCTCAAGAACAACGACGAGGAAGGAGCAGCCAAATGGTGTGACCCCGTGACCACGAGTCAGTGATGTGCTATTCAAGAAGTTTTCTCAATGGGACTGCCGTGGGGACTGAGATGCTGGCCTCGAAGGTCTCCTATCTGACCGCCTTCGCCAATGAAGGTTTTTGAAGGCAGTCCATTGTAGAGCGCGAGAACTAGGCCTCGACAGATTTCTACACTTCCCGCTAGTATTGTTTGTTGTCGGCCGTTCTGTTGCCATGCCAAAGATCTAATGACAGCGAGAAGATGCGATTGCCTTCCAAATGTGGAAAGAGTGGTGCAGCGGGCAGTACAACTGTACTTGTTTGCGGGCCTCGCCACTTGACAGCCTCTTAAACAACGTTCACGTCCGGGTGTCAATGGTTTCTACGCTTCTACTACCATTCTCGTCAACAGTGTGACCGGCATGCCACGCACGACCCGTACCTCGAGATACCGCCGCCCCGGAAGTGGCTCGAGTCTGGCCCCGGTCCATTTGTTGCTCCGGCATGGCTGCGCACACGGAAGAGTAGGGGATACCCGAGTCCAACCTTATGACACGACGCTATGACTTTTAAGGTCGGCTGGCATTGCAAATGTGAGCCGTTCTCAGCGGCTGACTGCGATGCACTGCCGCCCTCGGTTCCCGCAGTGGGCATCTTGGCGATCCGTGGACAGAACCTACTGTGGAAACCATGAACAGTCCTTGTGTGATTCTGCTCGGCTACTGTTGTCGGAAGGGTACGATCAAAGTGTCGTAGATGAGGGTTGGAAAGACCCACTGGCGTGCCTAGTTTCTACGCCGTGGACCGTTTGGCTTTGCCGTAATCTTCTCCGAACTGAGGCGCGCTGTCATACGAGCACAGTGTGTTGATTTTTAGGCCGTCTAATGGGGGCCACACGTGCGATAAAAGCGACCTTTGTCTGTGTACCAGACTGCGCTAAGAAGAAAGTACCTAAGGCGATGACAATGCTATGTTGTAGGTCGTAATGATCTTTTGACTTGACAGGTGCGACTGGCGCTATCACACGCTCTTCAAGAATATGCCCCACAACCCCAATTCCCCATTTCTGGTCTTTGCTACCGTGCAAAGTTAGTTTCTGGGGTTATTTGCACCGTCTAACATGTTTATCCTCACCCCAACTCCCGTCTGTATCTCCCGAAGCCGCCACTACGATCCGTCCTGTCGTATCCCCCACAGGGAAGATGTCCCACCATCCGTCGGTTTGGTCCCGCATAGCCCAGAACATCTCCGTCATATCACAGCCCAGTGGTTAATACACTACCGATCGATATTGCCGTGTACTGGCTAGCTATCTGTTGCACGGGGGCTTCCTCCACACTCATCTCTCGCCATGGCTCTCGCTCTCCGAATATCTCGCGCTGTATTACAGTGCTTTAATCGCGGGTTCAAGTTGCGACGGTTGCATGAGTAGCTTTCCCTCCTAGTAGCTGCCCAGTCCGATATTTCCTTTGTAAAGCCGTACGAGCGTATTGCGGCGCGTATGATATAAACGGGGACATATTTCTCGTCTCCCATCCCGCGTCTCTTCTTTCCCACTCGCCGACTACCCTACTTGCCACCGTTTGGGACACTTCTCATACACACCTTACCTCCTACCATATCACCACCCCAACGACTACACTGCATAGACACTTTCCGCCCACTCCATTAGATCTACAAGTTTCTGTGGCAGTACAGGCTCGCCAAGAGGCAACACACAGAGCATCCCAGAACTTCCCAGAACTTCCCATCCACTCTTACCCAACTATACCGCGGATATGACGTCTCAACCGGTGCCGCACTATGACATTGGTATGTTTACGCTCTTGTGCGGTTCCAGTCTGGTTGCTTCCCGTGTTTTCTGAGGTCTGGGGTTGCTAACATGCTACTCGCCCATGCCTAGTCATCGTGGGTGCTGGTCCTGTTGGCTTGATGTTGTCGACCCTTCTCGCAAGATGGGGCTACAAGATCAGACACATTGACAACCGGCCAGAGCCGACACCCACGGGCCGTGCTGATGGTATCCAGCCACGTTCTCTCGATCTTCTGCGCAACATGGGTCTGAAGCCCGCCATCATGGCTCACCAGCCAGCCCGCGTGTACGAGGTTGCTTTCTGGGACCCGCCCAAGAGCGGCGACGGTATTGAGCGCACAGGAACATGGGCCAGCTGCCCCAGCTTTATAGATGCCCGGTACCCTTTCACAACCCTTCTTCACCAAGGACTCATCGAGCGCGTCTTTATTGCGGATCTTGAGAAGCACAACGTTTCCATCTTGCGGCCGTGGACGATCAAAGGCTTCCACTCCGACGAGGCACAGAATCCCGAATACCCCGTTGAGGTCCAACTCGAGCACGTCGATGGCTCTGCGCAGGAGACCGTTCGGGCCAAGTATCTGTTTGGCGGTGAGGGTGCACGGTCATTTATTCGCCAGAAGCTGGGCATCCAGGTCCGCCACAAGGACCCAATTTCCTACGTGTGGGGTGTCATGGACGGAGTTGTCAAGACCGACTTCCCGGACATCAAGGCGAGTCTCCGTGCAAGGTTTATTCTGGACACTGTTTGGACGCCCTTGCTAATCCTGCCCTCATCAAATACAGATGAAGTGCACCATCCACTCACGGGACGGCTCCATCATGGTCATTCCGCGTGAAGATAATATGGTCCGACTTTATATTCAGATTGCCTCTTCCACGGACTCAGATTTCAACCCGCGGAAGACCGCATCCGAGGAGGAAGTGCAAGCATATGCAAAGAAGATTTTGCAGCCATACTCGATCGAGTGGGAGCGGGTTGAGTGGTACTCGGTCTACCCTATCGGCCAGGGCATTTCTGACAACTATACGCTTGATCATCGCGTTTTCTTGGGGGGCGATGCTTGCCACACCCACAGTGTAAGGATCTCTCCTGGTTTTTATTATTGTATCGGTGCACAATGTCCATCCGGTTCCTTGGTACTAACAGTGTGCTCTAGCCGAAAGCTGGTCAAGGCATGAACACCGCATTCCTCGACGCCCAGAACCTCGCCTGGAAGATCCACCTTGTCGAGAAGGGCTTTGCCAACCGCAGCCTGCTGCAGACGTACCAGTTTGAGCGCAAGGAGGTGGCCGAGACGCTCCTCTCCTTCGACAACAAATACGCCAAGCTCTTCTCTGAGAAGCCGCCAGCCGCCAGCATGGTGGAAGCCGCGACCGAGTCCAAGGCTACTTCGAACTCGAACAATGAAGCACAGCACGACAATGCGTTTGTGCAGGTTTTCAAGGAGAGCTGCGAGTTCACAAGCGGCTACGGCGTTAAGTACCAGCCCAGTCTGATTACCTGGTCCCCCGACCACCCAGCACAGCTGGTAACCGTCCACCCAGAGACCAGCAAGCTGCGCCCTGGCCGGCTCTTGACCAATGCAGATGTGACACGCGTTGTGGACGCCAACGTTGTGCATCTTGAACAGGAGGTGCCCATGAACGGCTCCTTCCGTATTTTTGTCTTTGCAGGCAAGTCGTCGACTACGGCAGCCGCTCTCCGGGACCTTGAGAGTGGCTTGCGGAAACGCAACTCGTTCTACGCCTCCTACCAACGGGCGGACGTGGACACGGTCTCGTATCACGAGAAGCACAACCCCCACAGCCTATTCTATACTTTCTGCATTATTTTTGCTGGTCGTCGGCAAGATATCGAGATCTCGCGCGATGTGCCGGGCCTTCTCACACGGTACCGGGATCACGTCTACGCCGACGATCGATGGAGCCGCCGTGTACCGGACGCACGTGCGTCGGCACATGTTAAAATGGGCTTCGACGAAGACCGCGGCGGTGTTGTTGTGGTCCGACCCGACGGGTATGTTGGTATTGTTACGAGTCTTGTTGAGGGCACCGGTACATTAGATGCGCTCAACGCCTACTTCGGGTCATTCTGCACAAAGAAGCTCGGCCAAGAGTCGGCGCAACTGTAAACTACATTTTTTGTTGTATTTTGATAACCGCTATGTCTTATTTTATGAATCGCGTGGCCACAACATAGAGTGTGCCAAAATATGTATTTACTATAATAAATTCAAAATTCAGAATATAGGGATTAAGAGTCTGTGTAAAGGTCTACGCTCGGCTGTAGGTTGGGTGTCTAGTAGTACGATGCTTTGTCTATTTTTTTAAATTAATTTTATACCATTTTTGTATGTTTAATTGCTTTCCAGAGCGAGACGAAAACGGTACTGTTCTCATTTTCTTGAAAGGTCGCAATTATGACTAAGAACGTTATAAGGGCATATAAACCGTTGCAAGGTTTAGTCCAAAGGTCATATTAATTCGTATGTTCATCGTCGGCTCATCGACAACAATGCAGCTCTGTTGTGTAAGCGCAGCGAGAACAATAGCAGTTTAGAGAAGCTTGGTGCACCCTCGAGTATGAATAGAGGACTGCCTTGATGAGTCATCGCCATACCCAATCAACGCCTGTTCTGGGCCGCCGTTTTAGTACGCTCCTTGCTGGGGCGAGGTTGGCACCGGTCTTTCGCACCATGTGTAAAAGAAAACCCAGGGAAGCTGCCGCCGAAACAGGTACGTGTGGAGTGCAGTTCCGCAAGCAAGAATCGCGACCACAAAGCGCACGTTGTTCGCTCGCCACTCACCCTCGACCGCAAGCGGCGGCGACTCCTCTCGCTTCAACACACGAACACGGGTACCATCAGCCACCTATGGCATGGCCATCGACAATCTCTTGACGTTCGCCCGAGAGCTGCTTCACTCGCTTTTTCGCGATCACCAACCCCCAGCTCACCCTCCCCAAACCGACGGCCGCCCAAAAGCCCTACAACCGGCGCAAAGAAAGACGGCGCTGACGGACATACCGCGACCTGAAGAAGAGGTTTGTTGACGCACCCTCGAGGCACAAACCGGGAGATAAGCCAACGCGTTGCAGGTTCGAAGAGACGGTGTCGCCTTGGCTCGGAGATTGCTTGGCTGGCTACGCGCCATGACGGCCGCCATGCGGCCGGAAACTTTGAAAGAGCTGTTTTGGAACGGCTTCTCATTCATATCTGAGAGAATACTGCAGCATAACACTCCGACCGACGACCCCGAAGCGCGATACGTGGCGGCCGATCGACCACACCTCCACACAATCACGGTCGACCACATAAAACCGCCTTCCTCTGCCACGAACAGTGCCCTCAACCAACTCCCCTTCAGCCAAGACTACGAACTCATCTGGCGTGACGGTCCTCAAGACCACATATCTCCTGCCGGATTTGAAGCAATCGCCTCACTCCTGCGCGCGTGGAAAGACGACCTCGTGGCCGGTCATGTTGTCCGCTGTCCTTACCCACAACCCGTTGTGCGGCGCTTTGACGATGAAAACCGCCACGAGACACGCTTGTCGGCCGTTGTTCACAATTTTATGTTTCAGCGTTCCGGTGAAAACTCGGAGCAGGCCTGGAAAGATGCTTCGGTGGAGTTTTTAAAAGCCATCGAGGCAACAGAGCGGTGGATATCCGTCCTCTACGCGCCGGGCAACTTTGAGACCATGAAGTCCCAAGGCATTGTGCTGTACAACGAGATCAGCACGTCGGCACAGCAGTTCTGGGACAGTCGATGTGGCCTCTGCGCCGTGGGCGACTTCCTGGCCTTTGCCATTTTGGAATCACACCAGTGGGGCCACCCGGGCATGCAATTTTCCCAGCTGTCCCTCATGAAGTTGCTTGTCGACCTGGAAGCTTTCCATCGCCAACAGCCTATTCTAAGTTTTGTTTCTGTTGAACGGCAGAATCACCCCCCGGGATACCTTTTCGACGACGATGACGGGGCAGTGGAATCGGTCACAGCGGAAGAGCTGCGTAACCTGTGGCTCGGCAGCCGCGCCGAGACAAGCATGTCTCTCCTCAAATGGCGCAACCCCCCAGTTTGCCGCATATATGGCAACGGCACATCTAGTACGCGGTCACAGGAGGCCCTTCGCAGATCGCGAATCGTCAACGCTGCTGCAGCGTCGCTCAAGGCTTCGCGCCGCCTAAAAAACGGCAGTGGGCCTCTCCTCATCTCGCCCTCTCGGTCTTTGCTATCCCAGAGATACAAGGCCGGTGCTTATGGCCAACCGCGCCACACAAAGTTTTATACACTGCCCTTTATCAAAGATTATCAGATGCCCGCGAAGCGGAAAGCGAAAACCGCTACACCGGATCCTCGACGATTCAAGCGCTCCCGCTTAGAGACGACAGCACGCACAGATCTTGGGAATACTAAAGCAGCGGCGGACGCAGCTGCCGCCGCCGCCGCTTGTGTGCCATTGCCACCATCGCCTGCAACAACTGAGGTTGCATCAGATGATGAGGCTGACGTTGAAAATGTGGCGGCTGGTGTCGAATTCGCTGATCAACGTCGCTTGCCTTGGGCTTCTATCTTCCCAGAAGACGAGGATGATGACACCACGTTCATGCCGCGACTCCGGATAAGTACAGCAAAGGCAGACGAGTTGCGTAATATTGCCAAGGAGAGGCATGCTACGCAAGAGGCCGCACGTCTGAAGAGAGAAGCAGAAATCCGTCGCAAGGAAGAAGAAGAGCTTGCAAAACGGTCTGGGCTGCGCCCCCCTGCACGTCAGGTCATCTCGTCGCTGTCGGACTTGTGGTACTCGCGTGTGAACTCTGCTGTCTGCGCCGACCCTAACAAAGACATTGCCAAATCGCCGGAAGGGACTATTCTCCGACGCAACGACTTTAAGACTGTTGTCAGCAAGTCAGAGTGGCTCAACGATGAGATTGTGAACGGCTCCTTGCTTCACCTGGCCAATTATATCAACGGCAAGGTAGGCATCACGAACCCGAAGACGCAAACACCCAAGTGCCATGCATTCACATCCTTCTTCTGGAAGCCACTATCCACGAAAGGCGCGGCTGGTACCGAACGCTGGATGAAGCGTGTGGGTGTGACAAAGGACAACTTCCTTAAGATTGACACAATCCTCATTCCCATCTGCGAGCACAATCACTGGACATTGGTCGTGGTGCGGCCCGGCCGCACTACGGTCACGCACATGGACTCGTTGCGCAACAAAGGTGCTGGCCGACGCGAAGTTACCGACACAGTGATGCGCTGGATCAAGGAGCTACTCAAGGACAAGTTCTCTGACAAGTGGCACGTGCAACACTACGACTCCCCGCGCCAGACGAATGGCTGGGACTGTGGCGTACATACCATTACCAACGCACTGTTTCTGTCACTTGGCCTTGATCCGTCCTTTTACAAGGCTGTAGAAATGCCTCTGCAGCGCGACCGCATCGCCGCCACACTCATCAACGGCGGCTTCTCTGGTGACCTAGACCTTGTCGGGCTGTGAGAAACAGGTCCTTGCCTTACTTCACTTTGCATTTATGTGACCATTTTGTTTTATTACGATTCATGTTTCCGAGTATTTCTGCTTCTTTACTTCTTTCTCTCTTTTCTCTTTCTGCTTTTCGGAGAGAGATAACAACAGCATTGACCACATGGCATATGGCGACTGGCGTCATCGGAGGATCAAATTCGGCATTTCATAAGGATATTCAATGTGTTGATACCAGCGTACGACGTGCAAGGAAGCATAGATACGAGTGCTACGCTCAAGGGATGATAAGCGCATGGGGAAACAGCCAGGCGGCCAACAAGGGCAGGAGGATCGGAAACGAGCCTGGTTTTTTGTGTATATAGAAAGTACGATACGATATGGGACAGGAGATACCCACAGTAGACGAGGGAACGAATTCTAGCACAAAACGTATCATAGTCACTGGTGCTTGTACTTTTCAGGTTCGCACTGCTCCAGAAAATCGGTGGCCAAAATGACATAAAAACGTCGCCCTATAACACCATGACGAGCAGTCGTGTTGCAGCGACGCTCGATCTCGGCTCGCCGTCTGTTGTCTTTTTCCCAGTTGAGTAAGGCGTGCCGTGAGCCTAAATCTCTCCGTCCGTATTGGCAGGTCCTTTATGGCACGATGTTCGAGAATGGGTCGGGGGAAACGCGCTATCGGAAGTGCGAAGCATAGTGCTAGCAGTAGCCGTCTCCATCAGCGCAGCCTGATCCACCATAGGCTGTTCGCTCGCTCAGAAGAGGCTTTTCGCGGCTCAAGGTATTGCACAGCAAGCGGTGACACACAGAAAACAAAAAGTCAACCATTGAACGCTCCACTCCGGCCCTTGTCGAGTCCACTCTCAGCTGAGTCCATCACACTACACGTCTTATGTCTTTCCCTCGTACGACGTACTTAGATTGTTTCCGGTCGTTTGACGTCTCCCTTGTTTTGGACAAGTTTTGGCTGTAGGATTGTTTTCTTTCGTTTCCTTTCTCAGTGGTTACAATACGGAGCCCAATGCTAGTCACTTCTCTGTAGACGTCTCTCTTTGTGCGGGAACTCCGTGATCCGATGCCACTTTGTCGTGCTTTGGAGCTGTCCGTGCATGGTTGTGTGTGACAACGAGGCTTGCCAGAATTGCAGCGGCCGTTTTCCAATGCGTATGTCAAACCGCGCTTCCCTAATCACGTTGTGTGTCCCAAGCGCCGCCCACCGGACAGGCCGTGACAAAGACCCATTTTAATAAGTGCTACTCCGAAAAGGGTAATTTTCTAGAAACTGCGCAATATTCCCTCGCCACATCCTGGGCCGGGCCCCACTTCGGGAGAAATAGATAGAAAAAAAAGCAGCAACAAGAAGGGCTGTGTTTGTTGGGTACACCACGCCTCGTGCGCTTCCAGACATTATACAGTTCAGGCACTTCGGATCGTTTTACCTTATTTTCTGCATATCCCTCGCCCTTGGATTGAGAACCCCTTTTCGTATGATAGGAAACGAACTGAATGCAGTTCGTTCTTTCCTCGGACCTTTGTTCGTTTCTTTTCAAGCTTCTTGGCCCATTCTCGTCTTCGCTCCGTCCGTTCTAGTTTGATCAATGCCGCCGCATCACGATATTGACCGTATCCCTATCATGCATTAGACTTCCCCGTAACCATACTGCCTTTACAGGTAAGAGGCCTCAACAAAGGCCAAGCCAGAACGGATCTCTCTGTTGACAGAAGACACTAAAAGTCTATGCCTTCCTCTTCCATACCAATCTCCGTGATTGCGAACCGCTGGCCCTGGCCGACGCCACTGGCCTAGCTACGCCCATCGGTTAGCTGCTTTGCGACCGCGATTTACCCAAGACCACTTTCAACCTTCTTTCTTTCTATCTGTTTTCCGCTACTGGGTAGTTAACATAACCGTTATGTACATCGATTTCACGATCTTAGTTTGACTCAGGGACTCGCTAGGGTATTGGCTCCTTCATGTGCGGCCATCTCTTAGTTCTGTATGATCTCCGCACTACGTCGCATGTTGCCACGTACCGATTCAATGGTGTATTGTAGGGACGTTCAACAATAGCTAATCCCCTGCCGGCTGGAGAGATGGTCTAGTCGTTGTTTGGCAGCTGCTGTTATCGGTTATCCTACGACGTACGTCGAAAAGAGAAAGCAAAGTATGGGGAATTGAGACTGGACGTGGGCCAACGTCGAATGAAAGAACCGTTCATCTTCCGGTGTCGGCTCTTAGTGAGAAAACAGAGAAAAATTGAAAAGAAAATGGGAAAATGGGAGGGGAATAAGAACAAAATGTATTCTGTACAGGTAAAAGGTTTCTTTACGACGTTGAGGGGGAACTAGGTTCGACGGAGTATAAAGGTGGCTCCTGATCGGCGTGGCCTTAGATCCGCTTTAGAGTATCATTTTCGTTCATGATATGGCGTGTCTGGAGGTGTGTGTGCGGGCCTGCACATGGGACGGCAGGTTGTTGACATGTATGTCGTAGTGCAATGACAGTCTTTCACTTCGTCGCACCTTTGAAAATAAAAGTAGGTTGTGAGGGGGGTGATACCTAGAATATCAATAATCTTCACACGCGGCCTGCCCCTGCCAACTCTAGATTTCCGGGCAGAACCACGAGTAAGCGACATATTATTCCAGTACAAATAAATGGCAATATGTTGGTGAGGGAGGCAGGGTTGCCAAAATGAAAATTTAGTTCATTATCTCAGAGCTTCGCGTCGCAAAAAGTCCGCTTGCTTTACCATGTTTGCTTCCTCAAGCCGAACTATGCTTCAGCCGCTCCACGGCCGTCACTCGTTGCCTGGGGTCCAACGAGGCTGGAAGAGCGTCAAGAATATATGAGCGAGGACAAATAAACATGACATGGAAGAGTGAACAGCGCAAGGAAAGGTGGGCTGGTAATATCGAATTTAGCCAATTAGAACACGAGAGGGCATCAGACGGAACCTGCCAGAGCATAACGAGTACGGCCTGCCGAGAGCTGGTTGGTCCAAGAACGTACGATGTGTCTGGCCAGTCCGGAGTATGCGCACTTTATCCTATACATACGGTGTAAGTGCGCCATTGTTGGCAGAATATGTGTACGAATAGGCGACGTAGTTGTGTACTGTGTTAAATGTGAGACAGTAATAGTAAACCACAAGAGTCTATTGTGCAAAATACATTCGCATCCTTGATATTTTATGTGTCACGTCGTAAGATGCAGGATTATGTAGAAGGGTATTACTTGGAAACGCAGAAGACGGTGCGGCTGGGGCTAGGATGAGGATGCAATATGATGAAAGAATGGCACGATATACATAGATCACAGACAGCATGCTGTTGCAAATGCATATCTAAATGTACGGAGTATATGTACGACGTATTATATGAATAATAAATAAGACACAGCTAGAAATTATCCGTCTATTAAAAGCGATGAAGGTGCAAGGGTGCGGCGCAGGGAGAGTAACAATGTGTACCTATAAAAGGAGAAAGGCACCTTGATTACAGAGTATTACCTTTCCGTACGCCTGCTAAAAGGCCCTGATACTTGCATGAAAAGACGTCGACGTCGACGCCGGGAGAGGGAAAAGTGGAATTGACGTAGACTTCCGCGCCTGACACAAGTTTTGTTTGCAGTCATGAGAAACACCCCGAGCCTGACATGTAACCTTCATCAGAGTACTTCTTTATGTATCTTTCTTTGTTTAACTTGAGGGGCGGAAGGGGATAAAAACAAAGACAAATGGACTGCAAAATGTACTTTGTCAGTTAAAGAAAGCATCAAGCGACTTCCTATTTGTGCATAAGAACTTGTACCCACTTCTCGTCGGCGACGGCGACGACGTTTTTTATGTGATCGCATTAGGGCCTAAATGCGAACGGACTCAAACCTTATACTAATATAGTGAGAGATCTCATCGATTAGTATATATCATTAATATACGAAAGAAGAAAATAATGTATATATATATATTAAGGAAACCGTAGGACACTCGATCCGTCAAACATATTTTGTTGTCTTGGGGAAACTAGTGCGGTTACAATGTGCCTTAATTTGCAAAACCACCATGGGCCGACAAGATGGTTAAGCCGGTAGTTTCAACTATCTTCTGCGTCATGAATCCAAACAATCATCATGCAATTATCAGTGAGTGTAACGAGATTACCGTGGAGGGACAGCTGGTGAAAATAATCAACTTTGGTTCACAATAGCCGTGCACTCCAGAGGGATAAAATAACAAGAAATTTGATGCCGTGACAAAATATTATGGTCTACTAACTGCTAGGACTGGACGTAAGACGGTAATATCTGCACTTGTATTCACGATGTGGGATTACAAAAAGCGCACGAGCGCTCGCTTAGTTGTACAACATATACATTCTCCATACCGTATGTAGCTCTACATCGCCAGTGCCCTCTGGGTGCTGATACAGGTGGAATGTCTAGCTGCAGAAGGCCACAAACAAGTGAGGGGCTAACAAAAGAACTTCCTCTAGAATACGACGGTAACAAGCAAGCGCCAAGAAGCTGCCTTGACGAAAATGTATCTGTGCGTCAACTGGTTTGAGCCAGGTGACAACTCGACCCAGAGCAAGTTGTAGGCCAAAAGACGCAAAGGAATTAGACCCCAACAAGGGACAATAGCATACCAAAAACTGACAATGCGGTAGGTCAACATGGCGTGTTCCACACGGCCCGGGGATGATTGGATTGGCAACATGACCTCACGGCACATTGCTGCCCAGCAGCCTGGCTACTAACTGGGGTTGGGCTTGCCAGTGTTTTGCGAGCCAGTGTAAACAAGCACTTTATTCTCCAAGTGCTACTATCCGAATTATATGAGTAGCTGCAGGACCTCGTCGGACAGCCGGTTAGTGTCCAACATGCAGCTTCGTTTCCCGCTCGTGATACTTCGTCTGAAAAGACCCCGCATGTCTTCCGAAGTTGGACCTGGCAAGGCTGGGAGACGGCAAAAAAAGGTCGTTGTATGAACAAACCGGCAGCCAGCGAATTTCCTGAAGTGCTAAGAGAGGTTGCAAGCAGCTGAGGTGATGTAGGTGTTGTTCGTGGTCGTACTCCTGGTGGTTGGAGTGGTGTTGAGGAGGGTGTGTAAGGACGGACGGGCTGTCTCGGAGAATATTAGCAATTAAGTCACGTTTTGTGGTTGCGGTGCACAGAACATGAGATCAAAATGGTAAAGCGGTCGGAGTGCGGAGCACCGAGTGCGAAGTGTCTTTGTGTTCAAAAAGAACGGTGAAGAGAGTTGAGGAAACCGAAAAGTATTTGACAGTGGTTCATGTGGGTGTGAGTGGTGAAGACAATTGCCGCTTCAAGAGACTGTTACTGGCGCTCTTTACTCTATAGTTTGTAGAGAGGAAAGCAAAAGATCGCCATCAAGGTGTCGCAGTGGCATGCAGGACGCGCACTCAAGAGACAAAGGCCACGATCCTGAAAGTCTGAAGGGCCATGGACCTCTGGCGCCTGCCTTTTCTGGGTCTTTCCTCTTTAGAGCAAAACCATCCAACAGTAGTCCGCTGGAAGTCTCCACTGAAGTCCACTCTAAGGCCCACTGTAGCCTGATAGGAGAACCGGAAGTGCTGGGGTTGGGTGCTCCCTCCTGCCAATTACGCACTTAGACGTCTTGCGTTGCGAGGGCTGCGGCCCACCTGCAGCCTCCCATCCTCACTGAAGCTTTGCCGCTTGCTTGACCTCGACGTCCCCTTCCCAATGGCCGAGGACGATTTGGGGGCTGTTTCGTTTCCTTCTTTCCACGTTCTATCCGTGTTCTATCTGTGTTCTATCTGTGTTCGTTTCTACGTTCCATTCATGTTCCATTCCTCTTCCATTTGTGTTCTTTCCCTGTTCTTTCATATTCGTTTCTTCATTTTCAGACACGACAGCTATGTTCCATACAATGTTTATGTAGCTGTGCGAGCCCGATCTGCTATGTATATTCATGTCCGCCGCTTCCGTCTCTGGCGCCATCTGTTCTTCACAGGTCTGTTGAGACTGGTTGAGATTTTGATCGACTGTTTGTGATGATTTTTGAAGGCGTTCACACCCACCTTTGTTGTCCAGTGCCCCTAAGTGCCCCTATTCGCCCGCTGATGCCATGTCCCCGTGGCTGCATTTCTGCATATTTTTTATCAAGATCCATTTCCTATTGGCCGTTGAATTACCGTTCATGGGGTGTTCGCCAAGTTAAAAAAGGCCGGGGGCGATCTTCAGGCGTGGAATCTTACTCTTTTGGTGCTTAGCCTACGGTACTGGCCGCTAATTGTTGCTGGCCAAAGTAAATGGCAAGACAGAGTTTCAGTCGGCGGAATAAGACGAGGGAAAATGAAACTAGCAGAGGGAAGGAAAGCCGAAAAGAAAAGAAATGACGAAAAGACGTCGATCATTGTCGACAAACACGGGAAAATCATGCAACATAAGTCTGACAAGCAGACGACCGTTACTGGTATGCTCTGTTAAACCTGTGGGCACAGTCGTTGAGCGCTAAGGATTGCTGTTGTCAATGCCATTTCTAGCAGGAGCTCCTGCTAAAAGCTCGCAGGCTCACTGTCGTTCTCTACGTACCTTGACAACTCCTAGCATTTCTCCGTACTACAAACTGTGTTGAATCAACACTTTGTGTGCACATCCCTCCCTCTACACCGCTTGGTTCTCTGTTTTCTAGCCTGTAATACTGTGGGCTTTTTATCCCTTTCCTACTTATTCAGTCCGTATGACAGTTTACATACAGTTGGCCTTACTGCACCGCTTGTGAAGACTTTCGCCTTCAAACCTTATGAGATTGGCTGTGCAACCACTCCTTGCAATCTGTCTCCGCGCCTTTGACTCCCTTTGTTTGGCTATGCAGACTTTAGCCCTGGCTTAGACGGGTTGACTGGGCTTGCCACTGGAACTCTTCTAGCGTGTTTCTAGTGCAAGCTTTTCCTGAAGCGGGGGCAGTCGCGAACAAAGAAAGCGACAAGACGGAAACAGAGGAAAAAGGATTAAAAATGAGCAAGGACGAAAATAAGTGTATGTTAATTAACTGGTATTCGTTTTCGCAACTGCCTATTGCCTACTGTGCATTCCCATTTGCCGTCTGTTTTGCAACCTTTATCTAGAACATCTCGCGCAATTGCGCAAGAGCGCCGACCAGACGCTACTTGTACATGTAAGATATACTTCGTACCTCACCAACCTCGTTCTGCTGTTGCGCACCCTTGGAGGAAGGACCGCAAGGTTACACCGACCACGACATTTGCGCTTGGGCCGTCATCTTTTGTTCTTTGGTTGTGGTATCTTGTTTTAAGCCTGTCCTACTGCGGCGCGCGCGGGCTCTTTCATTTGCGTTCCTCCTTTTTTTACAGAGTATTGCTCTGCTCGTTCGTTCTCTGGTTGTCCGTTGCTTGTTTGGCTCTTTCGACGATCCGTCCTGTTTCGCTTCGCCCCGCCCCTGTTTGCCAACGCCTTGGCCACATTCTCGTTTTTCATCGGCCCTGCCGTATTTACCTTTCACAGTCGCTCCGCTATACATACAGCGGTGGCGTGGCCAGCCGTTCGCCTTGTTCCGGTTTACTGCCTTATTTCGTAAGCGAAACCAACGTAGAAGCACGCTGGAAGTGAAAAAAAAAGTTAGCTAAAAATGATCCAAGGAGTCGGGGGCGTATTACGGGTGGTAGGATAGAGAAAAACACAAAGTTAAGACAAAAACACTGGATTGCCATCTGACGTTGTTTCTGCTGCCCGTTGGCCGTCAGAATTGCTCTTGTTTCCTCCTGATCGTCCACCTTGCTAGGGTGTCCTTCTTGGCCTCGGTTTTCACTCTGGCCTTCGCACCCCCTCTCTTTTCCCCTGACAAAAGAAGATCAAGTGCGCCGTCACAAAGTGTGTGTGAACCCACAACAGCGCGCCCTTGTCATGACAAACCCACATTCCTTTGTGAGCTGCAAGCCAAAAGATGCAATTGTGCTTTGCTGCACACTGCAGACGCGCTAAAGCAGCCTTTGCGCAGAGAATACGTCGTAAACATGCACCTGTTGACAATGTGTAAGTATACGACAGCTGATTTGGATGGACAAGCACGCAAGCGACGAGTCGGATCCTGCCCACGATGTGGTTCATTTATCTGGTCTGAAATACGTATCTTACGTCGTAATGACTCCGTTTCGCCCTCTATTCTGTTAATCGCTATGCTTTTCCATGTGAACACCAGTCTAACATCTCCTTTGAAACTTACCAAATGATGGCTCCGTCCCTCGAATTGCTTCGAAGTGGGCATAAATGTGTGGCAGGTTGGGATTCAGTACCATGGTTGATGAATCTAGAGTTACAAAAGTGCAACTGTTCAGAAGGGAGCACGCTATCTGGTAGTGGTCCGCTATTCATCTTATGAAGTCCTCATTGCCCTTCTGATACACCTACTCCTTGCCTGCTTCCTGCCTTTGCGCTGGAGAAAAACATTCCAGAAGCCTGGAAAGCCCGCTAACGTCCTTCGCGGTAGGGTTGCATTTCTCATGCCTCCCATCGCCTCCCTTCATCGACGGGGGGTGTGTCTATCCCCGATTGCCCCCCCCCCCCCTTTGTACCTTCTCCCCTGTTGGTTGCACACTGCCATGTACCGCCCTCCGCATTGATGGGTCACCTTCCTTTTCTTCTGCGCCTTCTGTCTTTCATTCTTCCTGCCCGATGGATCTGGCTGACTAGTCAAGCTAGTATCCTAATCCACATTCTTCTCCACAGAACAATTCGGAGCCCCATAAATGCGAAGCAAGTGAGCCAGTCTGCGCCTTCGCTGGCCGCCAACAGGCACGAAATTCCTTCTATGGAGACGCCGGTACAAAGTACTTTCTTGTACCCACCAACAGGTGCAGTGACTAGCTGCCCATCGTTCTCTCGTGTGTCTTGCTTGGGCCGCTTTCTTCTCTTAAGATCTTCGCATCGTCCGTTCCTTCTTCTGCCGTCTTCCTTCACGCCTTCCTTTCCTCTCTCCTTTCCCCTTTTGTATATCCCCCCTTCCCAAGGTCTATTGTCGTGCCCACTTCGTATTTGGTCACGTTTGCTTCTTTTCTCATCACCCTGTTATTTATTATTTCGAAATTTTTGTCTCACGACTCGACTGTTGTGTTCCCGACTTTGCGATTTTGTTTCACTTCACGATCGGCTGTCGCCTGTCTCGTCGGCTCTGTCTGCATATTGCCTGACCTCGTTTGTTAGTTCTCTTGTCGCATCGTTTGCCAGCGCATTTCAGACTATGCTGCTTCGGAAACCTGCATGAGAATCTGGAAACTCCCCTGCCCCAAGTCGTCTACCCTAGAAGAGGCTCCGGCCGCGGTGACTCGGAAGGCGACACCAAAAGGAACAATTCCCTGTTCCTTTTTATATATGACGGCGGCAAGCGCACTCGGTGTATGGAGCAGTCTCAAATAAAGGACTTCAGTGTTGCCTCGCATTTTCCTATTGACGCGGCCGCGCATTGTCAATCTTTTTGTCGCTGCTGCATTTCCACGACTGCCTTCCACGACGGTATCCCCCCTCACACACCTCTCGATTGGAACAATTTGCATGGCGTTTCTCTGTGTCGACTTTTGAGGCTTCGTCTCCCGTATTGGGCATCCTTCCACACAAACTAATGGTCAGATCCGACGTTAACCTATTCGGCTCTGTCGAAAGTATGAAACGAAGGAAGATTCAGATCACCTCAAAACTGCCCTACCTTAGCCCTTCCACAAGCCCACGAGAGCTTTCTCCTGAGCCCTCAACAGTTGCGGGGAGGCCTGGAGTTGGCCTCGGCGATTGCGTAGTCACGTCACAGACTCGCTCGCCCCCATCATCGTCTTCGTCATCTCTCTTGAACATATCTCTTTCGAAGTCTACCACAACCATGGCATCCTCACGACCCACAAGTGTTGCTGTTCTTGCGGCGACCAACCGCCCAACCCTCAAAGACATCCTCGCGAATTCCGCACCACCACCATGGACCCTCGGCGCCTTTATGGCTTACCTGTCCCAGAACCACTGTCTGGAAACGCTCGAGTTCACCATGGAGGCTGAGCGTTATCAGACTACGTTCGCTCAAGTGCAACTAGACGAGGGCCAAGACGATGCCACACAATGGTCACAGGACGCACGGGACTACACTTGTGCTATTTGGCGCAGACTTATTGGCACCTATATCACGCCTTTAGGCCCTCGCGAAGTCAACCTTCCTGGCCCGGTCCGTGACCGTCTCCTTGCCCTGGATAAGAGCCGTTCGCCTCCCCACCCTAGAGAACTCAGCGAGGCTGTCACCATCGTCTATGATCTTATGAACGACTCGGTCTTGCTCTCCTTTGTCGACTCTATAAACACAGCCGCCCACGAGCAGGACCAGCCGATGACTAACGATACCGACGACCACCAGCAACATGATGCTCGCCAGGGTCGCACTCGTATGCGTATGCCCAAGGATCCATCACGCCCTCGTGGCGATGATTCCAGCCGCTCCCCCAAGCCGTCGTTTCTGCCCCAGCTTAACCTCACTCGCCGTAGTGAAGGCCGGGGCCGCTCGCCTTCGGCCTCTTCCGCGGATGCATCCTCAGTGGAGCGTGTTGGACTTATCGATGACAATGGTAGCTCGACCCCTCCGGCTGGCGAACCGCTTACGCCGCCGACAACGCCGCCGACGTCGGATTGGAACTTCAGCACGTCGCCGAATGGCCTGCAGCGTGCCATTTCTGTCCACAATGCTGGCTGGAAAAGAATGAGCGCAAAGCTGGGCCTCGGCGGTCTGAACAGGATGACACGCTCCAGCCGCCGACCCAACAATACTTCGAACGGCAGCAACCACACCACCGCTTGCGAAGGCTCCTCCTCGGCGTCCGCTGATGGCGATGCATCGAGCGGGATGGCCATTGACCAGCAGCAATCCGGCCAGAACTCATGAAGGCTGCAGGTCGTGCCGCAACCGAAAAACTCCTCCACGGGCACAATCACACCAGCGTCCACTGACAGCGCAGCAGCCCCTGCAACTGCACCTACACCGGCACATGCACTTGCAGGTCAGACTGGCGTCACCGATATCAGTGCCACTCCAGTCGGAACTACAGCTATACCGATTCCCATCCCGAAACAATCAGATGACCAGAATGCTGCGTCGACTCGTCAAGGAGCTGCTCCATTGATGCAGTTGAGCAACAGTTTAGTCATTGATAGTGGCTTTGAATGGGTGCAGCCTCATCCAGGACAACGTATGGTTCTCTGTCCGCTTCGGGCTGGGAGCTGTAGCTGCTCAAGTGAGGATCGCAATAGCAGTTTGACAGGCGTGGCGATTGGTAGCGGTAGTTACGGTGGTTGCAATCGAATGTCGAATCTTGGAACAATAGGCTTTGCTCGTGGCCTGTTTACATCAACAGGAGTTTCTAGGAACGACATGGCCGCAAAAAGCTACAATCCTTCGCTAACGTCGTCCTCGCCCTTGTCCTCAGCATCTTATCGCCATCATCGACTTTCCTTAGTGCCGATGTGGTTTACCCGCCGGCAACGTCGCACAAGCGACCAGGGCGTGTCTCAAGTAACGGCCACAGAGCCAGTTGCTCTGTCCGCATCGACATTGACCGATACTCAGCGCAGTGTCCGACGCGAAACGGACTTGTCTCGGAGTGCACCGCCGTCTTCTCACGGCATTTCCCCAGAGAACGCGGCATCTTCGTCGCCTTTGTCTTCGGTATCACCCCTAACGCCAATGGACGTTGAAGTAGTCACCTCTGCTAGTTGGTTGCCTCTTGACTTTGGCAGTGATGGTGACAGTGATGACGACGGCAACCATGATGACGACCAACCATTGGACTTCCACATCGATTGCGACTCTTACGGTGAGACTTCGACGTCCGCCGCGCTAGAGGCTGCAACAATCGCTGCAACCAGTCTTTACGGCGACGAGCGTACCATCACATCGTCAGACGGCGATGCATCCACGGTCCGCGGGGTCATCGTTCCAGCACATCCATTGATGGACTTGTCCAACTTTCTGGGACTTCGGTCAGCAGCTCCACCACGATCGATCGTCACGCAGGAGAGCAGCATCGACATCCGTCAAACCATTAGTAGCAGGTCCAGTAACATTGCAGACGCTGTTGGCCCGAGTCGAGTTTCCCACGCAACCACGGCAAGCCTGAGCTACGATGATGATGATTTTTACGGGTGGGAAGCCGAACTTGTGCACCGCAAGTCGAACTCGTGCTCTGTTGCTACTAGCCGCCCATCATTCATTGATGACTTGCGGCGCAGCGTCAACAACAGAAACCACTGCAGCAGCAGCAGCAGTACCAACAGTGTGATTAGCATGAGCTCAGACCGCGGAGAAGCGATTGGACGTCGACGACGTGATGGCCAAACGCGGCGGCAGAGTTTCTTCCATCGCGTGTTCAGCGGCAATCGCCCTGGCCATCATAGCGGAAAAGATTCGCACGCGCCGGACCTGCTAAGTCCACCTTCAACAGCAGCTGTGCCCACCGTGGCTAGTCCGTCAACAGTCCCTAGGGTGGTGTCCGAGGCATCTTTGACCCCGGAACCGTTCCCCAGTGAACCGCAGTTGACGTTATTGGTCAGCAATTATACCACTGTGCGTGAAAGCAACCGGCTCTGATTTTCTAACCTGCCTGGTCCGTGGAGGCATCATCCTACGTGCCATCTTCTCTTAATTTCTCCCCCTTTTTTAGCCCTTATCTCTCTATTTTGTCACATAATCTGGTCTCTACTCTTCGCGGCTAAAATTGCCAAGGAGCATCGTTTGCTTTTATTATTAGTTTCTTTTTTTTTTTTTTTTTTTTTTTTTTTTTTTTTTTTTTTTTTTTTTTTCTTCTTTTTTTAGCATTGCTCGGAGTCATTGGAGTAGGAAAAGGGATGTTGAACGGTTTATAGCATTACGATACCAAGCTGATCTTCGGCTTGTCTCTTTCAATCAGCTCTCTGGTTATGACATAGAATGATTTTGTGATTCTTCTGTTCTTCCAATGCAAAACGGGGACGGCACGAGTCAAAAGGGTTCAGGCCCACTCAGACGAGTAACGATTAATCAAATGATTGCTTTCAAAATGGATACTAAGCGATTTCGTATCTAGTATTGGTTTGACTTAGATGTGACTGTAGCAAAGGGACTGCTTAGGCCATACTAAATAGTCGTCTATGTATGCTGCACATCGAAGGGACTCATCGCGTTTTCCGTCGTATATTTCAGCCTTTTAAGCTGTTGCGGTGAGTCCGGGGCAGTGAGACTAACAAATGTATCCCTGATACGTTTTGCGTGTAAAATGTTGCTTATTCAGCCACGTGATCCCCCCACTTTAGCTATTCCAGATTCATGTTATTGGAGGAAATATTTTGACCAGTATGGGCAGGGGGCCGCTGTTTTTTAGCGTGTCGGCACATTTATTTGCGGGGCTTGCCTTTGATGGGCCTTGAACAGCGATAGAACAGGCAAGCTGCCCGGAAGGGGAAGTGAGGTCTGAGACCAGTAAGGAACCTGTGCAATGAGATCTTCACCCACATGAGAGTTACAGCTACTTCCGGCCCTGAATCGGAGACGCCCAGGGCGGGCGGCAAACGAAAGGCCACGCAAGTAACACAAAATTTTCGCTTGTCGAGGCAAGCTGCGATTGATCCGTAGAACCATAAAGCCGCAATAGGGAAACGAGTCAGTTTCTCTCGCAAGGCAAAAAGTGCTCTGGTTGAGACGAAAGGACCTTCGGTCTCCGCCTACGGTGACTGCAGTGTGTTCTTTTTGGCCTTTTTTAAAGAACCTCTTTGCTGGGCAGCAGTCATTCTTTCCTTCTTCTTTCTTTCTCCTCTCGTCCTGTCCTGGTTTTTGGTCCTTTTATCATTCTTCACAAGAAACATTTACTTTGCGTATTTGACGATTTTTGTTTGCGAGGCGGCCGCTTTTCAGCCGCTATTTGAACCAAACATCGCTTCTCACCTAAACCGATCTCCCCTTGCTCCACCGTGTCGTCATCGCTCTCACTAGTGACTGTTGCTGCAGCCGTCCATCACCAGCCAAACTTATCAGCTCGTCATTGCGGACCTCATCTGTCTCGTATGTTAACGAGGTCCTTTATTGCGTGTCTCCTGTCAATTCCAATTGACTCCATTCGTGTCAGGTTCATCAACATTGCTCCATCGACATTGCAGCACCGTTACAACGTTGCGTACTTCCTTCCCGATAGGGCTGGCTTCTCGACGGCCAGCAACAGCAAATCAAGTCTTTTTTGGGCCAACTTCAAGCGACAGCTTGAAGCTGCTCTAGTTCCAATCCTCCAACACCCACGATGCCTCGCTTCTTTGGTCCAGGCACCTTTCGTCGGGCAGCCATCGCCACCGGTGCGGCCACAGGGACCGGTGGACTCATCTACTATATTTATCGCCCGCGCAACATCCCCGGCTTCGAGCCCCCTGCAGTCCCTCCTCCCATCTATGGCGCCGACGGCACATTCACTCTACCCCGGTTTCCACGCACAAAGTTACGCGACGAGCATATTGCCGACCTGAAGAAAAGCACGAGCCGTGACAAGGATGCTGAGTATGATATGCTTATCATTGGCTGCGGCGCTACGGGTTCAGGTGTGGCCCTGGATGCGGCTACACGTGGTCTGAAGGTGGCTGTCGTGGAGCGTGACGACTTCAGCAGCGGCACCAGCAGCAAAAGCACCAAGCTCGTACACGGCGGTGTTCGCTACCTAGAAAAAGCCGTGTGGAACCTGGACTATGCGCAGTACGAGCTGGTCAAGGAGGCTCTGAAGGAGCGCAAGTACTTTTTGCAGACGGCGCCGCATCTTAGCTCGTGGCTGCCTATCATGCTGCCGCTCGACCGCCTGTGGAAGATCCCCTACTACTGGGCCGGCACCAAGTTTTACGACTTTTTGGCCGGAAGCGAGGGTATCGAGAGTTCGTACTTTTTGACCAAGAGCAAGGCCATCGATGCGTTTCCCATGCTGAAGCAGTCGGGGCTGGTGGGCGCGCTTGTGTACTACGATGGCGCCCACAACGACTCGCGCATGAATGTCAGCATCGCCATGACAGCCGCTTTGTACGGTGCTACTGTGGTCAACCACATGGAGGTCACTTCGCTGACCAAGGACGAACGTGGCCGCCTGACAGGTGCTACCATGCGTGACACAGTGCCGGAGCGCGACGGTAAGACGGCCACAGACATTACCGTGCGGGCGAAATGCGTCATCAACTGCACGGGTCCCTTCACCGATGGCATTCGCAAGATGGACGACCCGGCGTGTGCCGAGATTGTGGCCCCAGCCTCGGGTGTCCACATCACTCTGCCAGGCTACTACAGCCCGGGCAAGATGGGCCTGATCGACCCGTCTACGTCGGACGGCCGTGTCATCTTCTTCCTACCTTGGCAAGGCAACACCATTGCCGGCACTACCGATGAGCCTGCTGCGATCGCCAAAAACCCTTTGCCCGACGACAAGTCTATTGAGTGGATTCTTAACGAGATCCGCCACTACCTTTCGCCTGATATCAATGTGCGGCGCGGCGATGTCCTTGCTGCTTGGTCCGGTATCCGCCCACTGGTCAAGGACCCCAAGGCCAAGAACACCGAGTCACTAGTGCGCAACCATCTGGTCGACGTGTCCCCGTCGGGCCTGCTGACATGTGCCGGTGGAAAGTGGACCACGTACCGCCAAATGGCCGAAGAATGCGTTGATGCCGCTATCAAAGAGTTTCACCTATTGCCGCAGCCGCTGGTCAATGTGCCCCGCGTGAGCGGAAGCGAAGCTATTGACGATGGCGCCATTCTTGACGGGTCCTGCCAGACACATCAGGTGCGCCTCATTGGTGCTCACGGCTTCAGCCGGACGCTATTTATCCACCTGATTCAGCACTTCGGCTTGGAGACTGATGTGGCCAAGCATCTGACCGAGAGCTACGGTGACCGTGCCTGGACCGTTGGCTCACTGTGCGACCCTACAGAGAAGCGCTTCCCTGTCCGTGGTAAGCGCATTTCACAGCTGTACGACTTTGTCGATGGCGAGGTGCGGTATGCTGTTCGCCACGAGTACGCGCAGACGGCCATTGATGTTTTGGCGCGGCGGACCCGGTTGGCGTTTTTGAATGCCCAGGCGGCACTGGAGGCTCTGCCCAAAGTCATTGACATTATGGCAAAGGAGCTGAACTGGGACCGACGCAGACAGGAATACGAGTGGAAAGACAGTATGTGCTTCCCTCCCTTTTCAAACGTTAGATCTTTTGGCCTTGATTAACTAACCAACACAACAGCCGTCGCGTTTCTCGAGTCCATGGGTCTCCCTCAGCCCATGCTCACGGCCACCCGTACCCAGGTCGAGTCCGGCAAGTTCGACTTTTCTTCATCCCTGGAGTATAAGATGTATTCCCGCCATGATAAGCCCAAAGATGAGCCCGCATCCTAGAGACACTATGAGACATTCGTCCAGGTATATTGCCACTTGTCATACGATTGACACAGATACCATTTGAAGAACGACGGAGCGCCAAAATGCGGCAGATGCATGGTCCCCATCCACTCCACGTAGAGGCAATGGCGGGCCGAGCTCATTGAAAAGTACGCACATACCTATGGCGCCTTGTACTATATACTTACCGACGTACTTTGCAGCCATACTATGCACACATGCAGCATACACAAGACTGTAGTCGACGGTAGGCCAAGGGATGGATGGGGAAGCAAATGAAAGGGGAGGTGAGGAGACGTTAGTTTTTGGCCTCGATGGTTGAAAGGGGTCATAATAATGTTTTGATTTACCGTCTTAGGCAAGTGTCGTTTTGCGATGTTCGGTCTTGCCTTGTTTGACTTCTGTCAGCTAGCAAACAAATTGGACTGGTACATAGTACAGGTGGCACCTTCCTTGGATTTGTTTCGGTCACATATCATGATGCGTTTTATTTTTCTGAAAGAATTATACGAAATGTACATAGGTCTCCTCCACCCTCCCGCAAGCATCATTATCTCATGACTTCAATATCCCATTGAATATCCTTATCCAACACACAAGTGTAACGCAGACGATGGCCGTAGGGCCATTCTCGTCCAACTGTTCTCACACCCCCTCTACCTTTCCTGGTATCGAAACCGCGTCCTCCAATCCGGCTGGCTGTCGAACCTCATGGAGACACAAAGATTCATCCGAAAATACCCCCGGCAGTGTTGAAAACGATGACGCCGCTTACATAGTCCCCAGCATTCCCGCGTCCAGTCTGCCGCGGGGATCCATACCAGTTCTCGCAGAAGATGGTTCATACGCTCATATCAACAACAGTGCTGGACCACCACCCATTTTCGTTACGCAAAGACCCACATCTCCGGCTTCAACCGCCTCCGGCGTCGCTGATCCATCAGGTCTTCGAGAAGTGATGCCATGGATTCAGGACGACGGGATACACGCCACCAGAGTGGAGTGCGAGCATACTGACCATTCAGCATCGATAATCTCGCCTCCTCTCCGAGTTCTTGTCAACCACCGACAACAGAAGCTAAAGCAAGAACAAGAAAAGCAAAGGCCGACTCGCCAGACAGCACCCAGATCAATCCTAGCACCCCTGCAACCGCAATACAGCCCTCCACAGCGCCGTCCTACGCCACCGGGTGTGCCGTCTTTTGAGTCCGCAAACCGAACATTGCAGTCACGACTGGCGTTGCGGCGCTACGATACTGGCCAGCCGAGGAACAATACTAGCAATGCTAGCACTGTACCAAGCAGCAACGGTCTCAGTAACGGCTCTTTCTCCAACCTCTCCCTCTAGCGGCGGAGGGAAAGGCCTGCGACAGCCTCACCGAGCCGTTTCGATGTCAGCTCCGGGTGCGGACGCACACGCAGCAACGGCACGCGCCGGCAGGGAATCAGCGGTGGCACTAGCACTGGCGGGTGTTTTAGCCTGTTGCACGGACACTCCTCGACTCTTCACAGCTCGTCACCTCTACGTCCGCTGCCGCCGGTCTGGCGTCCGCCGATTAGCCAACACACAATTGTGAACCATCCTTGGGCGCGGGAGACGTTGCCATTTGCAAGGCCCGCGTCGCCGCCAGCGCCAGCGCCAGTTCCACCAGAAATATCACTGGCTTCAGAGCCGACAGACTTAAACAGAGGGCAACAAGTGCCATCTTCTTGGTTCAATTCGGAGAATGGCGACAACAACAATGCTGACACATCGGGTCCTCGGGGCGCGGCGGATACCATACCAGAAATCACATCGGTACAAACGCTGGCAGAGATGGAGGCCCGCGATGGCAGACCAGCGCGGCGCGTGACGCTGAGTGACTACAGCTTCTTGCAGGAAAGGCAATTTGAGGGTGTAGAGAGTGCACATCCTACGTCCACACGTCCTGAAGCATCGGGAGAAGTGCACGTTGTCACGACCGTGCCTGTTCCTATTGCTGTTGGACCTATATCTACCCATTTTCCCATGACAAGTGATCCTCCGGGCCGAACCAGTGTAGAAACCCCTCCGGTAGAATCGACCTTCTGCTTCTGCTGGAATTGGCGTGTACCAAGGTGGCCAAGCAGCTGCTTCTCTGAAGGGTAGTGGGCGTCTCATGACCTATTTATCCTGTGAATAAAACAGAACCAACCCAAAACTAATATGTACGACCTTTCTTATCTCAAGACAGGACGAGAAGATGACCGCAGTGCTGATGCAAGCGTGACGGGTCATCGTAGTCGTGCAAGGCCAAAATCTGATGTGCAGTGCATAAAGCGCCGGATGCTTTACATCGCCCGAGTATAGATCACTCCCGTCTGCGTAACCTCAAGCGTATTACGCTTATGACATTCCCAAATACTCCATGTACTCTTTTGAAATAGTAATTCTAATTACTGTACTCCATACATTATTTTTTACGTTGCGCGTTACACGCTCCTAAACTACGACTACCAAAAGTTAGCAGTATAAGCTAAGCTATGTGGGATATCCATACGTTGTGAGTACGTAATACTTTGTGCCATCCCGCTAACAGGCTTTTTTTCTCTCCTGTTGCTTGCTAACCATCCCATACCACGACAGAAAAGTCGTTTTCATGCCGATCCCGGTCCTGCATCCACACAAAGATACAACGGCAGATTGATCTTTGGATGACCAATAACTGCGTCCTGTCATCAATCACCAACGAGCCTTGATTGCCGTTATCCACCTCATCTGGCTCACAAAATGGATCCCGCGTCCGCCACCGGCCCCGCGGTCGCAGCGGTTACATCATCAATCACCACGGCCTCAGATCCTGCGCAGACGGCGCTGCAAAAGAAGTCCCTTCGCCTGCAATCTGTGAAGGAGATCCGGGCTCTGCCGTCCTTCCAACCAGACCTCTACCAGCGCGGCTGGTTCTCCATACCACATCCCACCCTCCCGCTCTTGGCTACCGCCCACAACAAATCCGTCACCATCTTTTCGCTCGCCACATTCTCTGCTCACAGTTCGTTGACCGGCGGCCACAGTAGATCCATCCGCTCGGCCACATGGAAACCCAGCTTACCGCCCAATAAGCTGTGCCTGGTCACAGGCAGCTTCGACTCGACTGCGGGTTTGTGGCGTTATGAACAGAACGACCAGTCGGGCAGCGGAGCGGGCCTAGAGACGGAGATCACGGCCGGACGCCGGCGGGTGGGCAACGGCGATAGTGACGACAACGATGGCGACGATAACGACGAAGACGACAACGACAAGGGCGACGAGGAGGACGACGGCTGGGAGTTTACGCTCGTGTTGGAGGGCCAGGAGCATGAAATCAAGAGCGTCGCGTTCTCGCCCTCGGGCCAGTACCTGGCGACGTGCAGCCGCGATAAGACCGTCTGGATCTGGGAAGACGTCGGCGGCGACGAGGACGACGACGAATGGGAGACTGTGGCCGTACTCAACGAGCACGAGGGTGACGTCAAGTGTGTCGCCTGGTGCCCCGACGTGCCCGGCCGCCGCAGCGGTAGTGGGCGCCATTACAGCTTGGACGTGCTGGCCAGCACCAGTTACGACAACACGATCCGCATCTGGCGCGAGGACGGCGACGGCGAGTGGGTGTGCGTGGCTGTTCTTGAGGGTCATGCGGGCACCGTTTGGGGGGTGCAGTGGGAGGCCGACCTTGCGCGCAAGCGCTTTCCTCGTCTGTTGACGTGGTCTGCCGACCAGACGCTGCGTATTTGGGAGCTGGAAGAGGAAGACGAGGATGAGGAGGTGGGCACTGATGTGGAAGGCGGCGGCCAAGGTGCGAACCCACTGATCCGCAGCAATCTTGGTGGTGTCCCCAACACGATGCGCCGCTCGCTGCACGAGCCATGGATCTGTACGGCCGTGCTGCCACGCGTCCATACGCGGGATATCTATTCCGCGTCTTGGAGTGGATCCAACGGCCTGATTGCGAGCACGGGCAGCGATGGCACATTGGTGGTGTACGCCGAGTTTGATGGCCCGGCACCAAGCGACAAGGACGACGTGACGGCCGAGGACGAGGCTGCCGCTATGCTTGACGGAGATGTTCACATGACCAACGGCAATAACAACGCGCCAGATGCTTCGAATGGTCGCAGTCGCAGCCCAGGACGTGTCACCAACCATGCCCATAATCACGCACACGGCCACGACCATGATCATGACCACGGCTACGACCACGCTCATGATCATGCTCAAGAACACGACGAGCAAAGCCAGCCCCAAACTCATTCTCATACCACCCACCACAGCAACGCCCCGGCCAGGCACTGGCGTGTTGTCGGCACGGTCGCCAGCGCCCACGGGCCATACGAGATCAACAACATCACATGGTGCCGCCGCTTTGATGCTGGCACCGATCGGAGAGGCGTGGAAGACATGCTGGTCACAACTGGTGACGACGGCGTGGTGCGGCCATGGGAAATTATTACATAGAAGGTGTAAGCGCATTTACAATTAAGAAACTCTGAGGATAACTGTAGGGCATGTATGCCGTTAGACATAACTCTACGAGCTCGCACATATCAATGAATCGAACATATAAAGGTACGATAAATATTAAAAATATATGTAGAGATAAAGGATCCAAAGCTCGAACTGGGTATCGCTAGACTGCGGTGTGGGAACGCATTTGAACTGGCATTATTTTGATGTACATGTTTGAAACTCTTATTATAGGTAATGAGAAGACAAAACAACCAGTTGCTCTAAGCATGCAGAGATAATATGATAAAAAGGGAAAGGAAAAGCCAAAAGTCGAATACATGCAAAACAAAATGACTGACCAATTCCGTCCCCCCATGCAATATTCCCGTTGACACTCGTGATTCCACACCCTCCGTTCGCTTATGCAATTGTGTCTTTAATTTTCGTTATTTCGACAGGATTCTCGTTCGTGTGGTTTGTTGTTTATATCACAATATTTTACAGCGAGTGTGTATCTCGAGGGTTGCTTGGTGAGCGCGGCTAAAGAGGAAACTGACGCAAAGGGGAGGGAACGTAGAAGATAATAACGAAACAATCCAACAAATCAAGCAACAAAGAGCAACAACAGTGCGGTCACCACTGCACCGTACCCTCTACTCGCCCTTCAGCTTGTCCTGCTTCACTGTGAAGGCCATCTCAAGCAGGTCCTGCTCTTCTTTGTTGTGCGACGACTTGGTACCCGCAGCCACCGACGCGCTGGGGTTGCGGCCGGCGTACATGACGTGCTTGTGGTCGTGGTATTGCGTCTGGTTCAGAATCGTCTCAATACGAGGCTGTGTGAAGGACCAGGCACCGGCGTTGAGGGGTTCCTCCTGGGCCCAAACCACCGTCTTGGCGTTGGGGTACGAGTCCAGGTTTTCCTTCAGCTGCTGCCACGGGAACGGGTGCAGCTGCTCAACACGCGTAATGGCAACGTTGTCGATGTTGTTGTCCGCGCGGTACTTGTGCAGGGCAGCATAGACCTGGCCTGAGCACAGAATCACACGGTCAATCTCCTCGTTGCTCTTGATGGTACCTAGCTCGTGGGCTGGGTCGCGGATGATCCAGTGGAACTGAGAGTCACCAGTGAAGTCCTCAATGCTCGAGCGAGCGAGAGGGTGGCGCAGCAGCGACTTGGAGAAGAAGAGGATAAGGGCTGTCGAGAAGTTAGTACATCGTCAAGACTGTTAAAGTCATTAATATGACGGGCGGAGGGTTTGTTAAACTTACGTTTGCGGAACTGGCGGTTCATCTGGCGACGCAGGATGTGGAACAGGTTGGCAGGGGTGGTCATGTAGGCAATCTGCATATTGCAGTCCTGGTGCTGGCGGTCAAGCTTGTCTTCAGACGGGAACACACGAGGGTCCTCGTTACAGAGCTGCAGGTACCGCTCAATACGGCCTGACGAGTGCTCGGGGCCCTGGCCGTCGTAACCGTGCGGCAGCGACATGACGAGACCGGTGCGCTGCATCCACTTAACCTCACCAGAGGCGATGAACTGGTCAATGATACATTGCGCGTTGTTGGCGAAATCACCAAACTGCGCCTCCCACATGACGAGGGCATTGGGCGACGTCAGCGAGTATCCATATTCGAAGCCAAGAGCACCAAACTCGCTCAGCGACGAGTTAGAGATGACGAACTTGCTCTGGTCCTTGCTAACGTGCTGCAGGGGAGTGTATGTATCCTCAGTCTCCTGGTCGTGGAACACGGCGTGGCGCTGCGAGAAGGTACCACGTTCGACATCCTGGCCAGACACGCGAACGTGGTGGCCCTCTGAGACCAGTGAACCAAATGCGAGAGCCTCAGCAGTCGACCAGTCAATGTTCTTGCCGTCAAGAACAGACTTGGTGCGGGCAGAGAGGATACGCTTCAGGTTGCGGTGAACGGTGAAGCCCTCAGGTGCAGAGCCAATGACCTCACCAATGTGCTCCAGTGTCTTCTGGTCAACACCAGTGGGTTTGTGGGGGAGGATCTCGGTGGCAAGCTCCTTAGGCGACTTGAAGCCATTCCAGGCGGAGGTGGTCCACTCCTTGGAGGTCGGTTGGTAGTCCTTGGACTTGGAGAAGCTATCCTCAAGCATGCCCCACACCCATTGCTTGTGCTCCTCGATGTCTTCCTTGGTGAAGGTACCCTCCTGCAGCAGCTTGTCAACGTATATGTCGATCTGCGGACGGTGGTCGTTGATGCGCTTGTACATCAAGGGCTGAGTAAAGGACGGCTGGTCGGTCTCGTTGTGGCCGTGCTTGCGGTAGCAGACCATGTCAATGATGACATCCTGCTTGAACTCAGCGCGCCAGTCCGAAGCCAGCTGGCAGACAAAGTTAACTGCCTCGACGTCGTCGGCGTTGACGTGGAAGACCGGGGCGTCAATAGCCTTTGCAATGTCCGTGCAGTACGGGGTCGAGCGAGCGAAACGGGGATCAGTGGTAAAACCAATTTGGTTGTTGGCGACGAGGTGGATGGTACCGCCGGTAGAGAAAGCGGGCAGCGAGTGGAAACCCAGGCACTCGTAGACGACACCCTGGGCAGCGAGGGCGGCGTCACCGTGCAGAAGGACAGCCATGGCACTGCGGTGGGTGCTCTCGTCGTTGTTGTAGTGCTGGATGGCGCGGGTGCGGCCAAGTACGACAGGGTCCTCGGCCTCCAGATGCGACGGGTTGGCGACGAGTGACAGCTGCACGCGCTTGCCCGAAGGCGTGGGACGCTCAAAGTTCATGCCCAGATGGTATTTGACATCGCCAGAGCCCTCGTCCTCAGCATGGGCGGTGCCGGCAAACTCGCTGAAGATGGACTCGTTCGGCTTGCGGACGACGTTGGACAGAACGTTCAGACGACCACGATGGGGCATTCCAATGATAATGTCTTTGACACCATAGTCGACACTACGATCGATCAGGGCCTTCATGCCAGGCACAAGCGTCTCGCAACCCTCAAGGCCGAAACGCTTGTCGTTCGGGTACTTGGTGGAAAGGAAAGCCTCGAAACTGGAACTCCAGATGAGACGGTCGAGGATGCGGCGCTTCTCGTCAATGGAGAACTTGAAAGGTTGGGGAACCTCAACGCGCTCGCGCAGCCAGTCGCACTTCTCACGGTCGGGGATATGAATAAACTCGACGCCATACGAGCCGCAGTAGATGTTCTCGCAGGCGGCGACAATCTCACGCAAAGTCATCTTCTCGTGGCCCTCGCGCTTGAAACGCGGCAGAATGCCAGGGCCAAGGGTGTACTCGGTGTCGAGGTCCTTCTCGGTGAACTGGTAGTGCTCCAGGGTGAGCTCTTTGGGCTTGACGTTGCCAAAGCCCTTGGACTCATTGCGGATGCCAAGCGGATCGATATCGGCCTTGAGGTGACCGCGGGCCTGGTACGCGCGTACCAGCAGCTGCACCTTCAGATGGTTGTCGACATTGGAGCCCTCAGCGAGGCCAACGCCGGATCCGGCAGCCAGGCCAGGAACACTCGCCGACGAGCTAGGAATCAGCGAAGGTGGCGGTGTGAAGGCCTGGGAGATGGGCATGTCACCGCTCTCGACGTTCTTGAAGTAAACCTGCCAAGAGAGGTGCACGCTCTTGGGGTCCTGCTTCCACTGCAGGTACATCTCGTCAATGTAGTTGGCAGCATTGCCCGACAGGAAGTTGTCGTTCGGATCCGGTGCCGCCTGGGTGGCGCTGGCAAAGCGCTTCTGCTGCTGGTGGATGGCCAACGCAAGAGGGCGACGGCCGACAGCGAGAGCTTTGCTCGTCGACGAGCGCGGCAGGGCAGTCATGGCACATCTTGACGTCGATGACGCAGCACGGGCCAGGCTCGGCACGGAGAAGCCGCTGGCTTTGCAAAATGACCGGCGCAACATGATGGAGCTCGGTGTAAGGAGGGTCGACGTGGTAGAGAGGAGATGTCGGCTGTGAGCGGAAGCTCAGGAGAAGCACGGGCGTGGATCAGCAGAAGCAGGTGGCGATGGGGCCGTTAAGCAAAAGATAGGAGGAAAGGGAAGCTGCGAATAGCCATTAGTTACACAGATCATCGAGGCCGTCGCTGCCTTTGTTCCCCGTTGACACGGGCTGCCTAGATTCTTGTATTCGGATATGCAGACCGACCACATTGAGAAGAAGGTTTCGGCACCGTGAAGCTCCAGATGCGCGGCTGGGGCGAAGGGACTGCAAGAGCAACACTCAACAAACAAACAGACCCAAAACTCACCTCATCAGTGATCTCAAACGAGACCAAACAAAATGCGGTTGAAGAATAAAATGGAGAGAGAGATAAAGAGCGGCGGAGTAAGTCAACACAGCATATGAAGACAACAGGAAAAAAGGATGGAAACAAGAAACGAAATACAAAAGGCGAGGCGCGAGGAGGCAAGTTTCCAATGGGGACGAGGGAAAAACTTCAGCTACGTTGAGCAGGAATGCGCAAGTGCCATAGGACAGCGTAGCAGAGTAACGGAAAAAACTCATTGGCTGCGTGACACTTATGACGGCAATTCCGGCTCTCAGTCCTTGCTAAGGGGGCAAAAGTGGAGCGCACGGTAACGCTTGGCTACTATCGCACATCCTCCGGTGCGTTCAGCGCCCCGTTTCGCTCCGCGAACAGCGATCCGACGCTGAAGAGAGGGCCGTGCATTTTTGGAGAGACACTGTGGACTGGGGCTGGACAGCGGATCTGTTACAGCGCGGTATGAGGTCGCGGCCTGTCTGAAGGTGACTGACTGACTGTCACGGGACCAGACGATCATAGTATGATAACAACCCTGATGCACCACGACAGCGACCCACTTATAGCTGCCTACCTAGCTTCCTTGGCGCTACCTTCTCACGACGACATCGGTCGAATCCACGTCGATGGATGCGACTATTGTTGGTTCTTGTTTAACGTCGCACCCTTGCACGATTGGAGAAAACATCCCACGCGATACTAACCTAGAGGAATCTGAATGGCGCCCTGACGCTTTATCTAGCGTGACCTGCTGTCTGCTGGACGACAGCTGGGAAGGCTGAATGACGCCGGAGGCAATCTCGCGTGACGGCATCTTGGAGCCCGGCTACCTAGACTAGACGAGCAGCGCAGGGTACTTGGAGCCCACACCACACCGCCCGACATGGCGGCTGCACAGGGGAATGCCGCATACAAGAAGAAAGAGGGCATCCTTGCGGTGTCGGACGACCACACCCGGGTCACATGGACACCGGTGGCAGGAGGATCGGCCGTGACGCTGGCGACAGCGAACATTACAAGTGAGTCTGGCTTGGTATAGCCCCATAGGCCAGGTGCGCGACTGTCTTCTTGGCAGATACTGACAGGTGGCATAGATTTGCAGCAAACTCCCGACACAGTCCCCAAGGTCATGCTGAAGATTTTTGAGAAGATCCCGGGCACCGAAGGCGAACCGACATCCTACCTCTTCCACTTCAACCACCCCAGCGACGCCCGACCCCAAGCGAATGTTGTCAAAGACCTGCTGTCGCAAATAATAGCAGACAGCCGGGCGAATGACCCAAGCCTCCCAAAACCAATCTCTGCCGCTGGCACACCACAGCCCGATGGCGGCACTCCGTCGAGCGGCAGCAAAGCCTATGCCGCAGACGCCGGTGCGGGACTCTCTGCCGCCATGTCGTTTGCCAACACTGTGGCCGCAAAGCCTGCTGCAGAGCGCTGGTTCGACGACAGCCAGCTGAAGGTGGACATTGAGCTGCAGCAGTCCTTGATGAAGAAGGACAAAACCCTCCACCAGACGTACATGGACGCACAAAAGTCCAAACCGGAGTCAATATCGGACGCTGCCTTCAACGCGCAGTTCTGGTCGACGAGGACGTCGCTTCTTCGAGCACACGCTATCGAGACCAACCAAAAGAAAGGCGCATACAACGTGTTGTCCACCATCAAACCCAAGACGGTGGACGGCGAGTTGAAGCTGAACATCAGTCTTGAGCAGGTGCAGATGATCCTTAAGCAGCACCCCCTGGTGCAGCGCATCTACAACGAAAACGTTCCGCGCATCCCCGAGGCGCAGTTCTGGTCGCGCTTCTTCTTGAGCAGACTCTCCAAGAAGTTGCGAGGTGAGCGCGTCTTGGACAGCGAGCGTGCCGACCCGCTGTTTGACCGATACGACGAGGCAGATGACGCGATCGCATCAAGTCTTATCCTCTCTTCACATGTCCCGCATACCATCAACCTCGAAGCCAATGAGGAGAACCAGGGCGGCTTCAAGAGCGGAAACCGCCAAGATGTCGAGATGCGGCCACGATCCAACATCCCCATTGTGCGCACGCTGAACAGTTTGAGTGAGAAGATCATGGCGACGGTCGCACCGTCTGATCAAGACCCCACCACCACGACACACGCCGACATCGACACACAAGAGGAACTGGCACTGCGGGACTTGCGGGGAGACGTTGAGACCAGCCGCATTATATTAAGCGTGCGCGAGCAGAGCCGGTTTTTCTCAGACAATAGTGCAGCCTCGGCAAAAGACCAAGCAGAATACGAGAAGCAGGTGCCGTCTGAAGTACTGTTTGATGTTCAAGCGGACATTGACACGCTGGAAGGAGACGGCGCCGGTGGTATCGACCTGCACGCAGGGCTCGGGATTGACGAAGAGAGCGACAGCGACGAGGAGAATGCCCGAAGAGCAGACCACGTGGGTTCGCGGGCCGCACGGCAGGCAGCACAGAAGCAGGTTCTCGCAGCGGTCGCCCAGAAACGTGCCGAACTCTACGGCCACAGCAGCGACGAACAGACACCGATGGGCATCCCGGCGGAGATTGCACAAAAAGCGTACATTACCAACGCGACGACGACGGAGTTTCTCAAGCAGTTCTGGAATGCATTCTTATCCGGGGACCCAGATCGGGCACAGGAACTGGCATACCACGTAGAATCACTGGCGCGGTCCATGGCACGGATTGAAGCCGTAGCCGACGAGGCCGAGGAGGCGCGGAACAAGGTGATCGACGAGAAGAAGGAGGAGATTCGCGTCAAGTTTGGCCGCACAGGCCGGCGCATCCGGTGGCGGCCGGAGATGATCGGCGGTGGCCGAAAGGCAGTGCATGTTTTGCTTGGGCCGACCGTCAGCAGTCTGGAGACAGCCCAGAATTTGTACAAGGCAGCGCTGACGGTCGAAGGGCTGAAGCCAAGCACCGAGTCATAATTGGGGTCGTAAATAGATAGATGTGCTTTGCGGCGTACCTGGATAGGTGGAATAAAATACCGCTTTTTTTTTGTTTCAATGACTTAATAGCAAGTAAATTATAGTAATTGCCCCGTAGCGCTCTATGTCATTTTACAGGGGAAGGTATTGCGCTAGCCTTTAGTGGCCTCGGGAAAGCTGTTGTGTTGAACAGGCTCAGCTATCCCGGTTTGTTATTGGCCAGGATTAGCGCAACAAAGTATTATAGGGTCTCTTAAAAAAAAAGCTGCGAATTTCACATCGGAACTTCTCCGTTGTTTTAACGTCCGACCTACTCATGCAACAGGCACGCGCCGAGAAGAAAGGGACACGCTACAACTCCCAGCACAACCCAATGCGACGGGTAGCCAACAGTACGTGTTTCGGATGCATACCGTAGGGGCCCGGGCCCTACAGTCGGTGGCGGCGGCACCCAAACAATACCGCCGTCGCATCATCCCCAATAGGCCGACCGTCGGCGCTGTTCGTGGGTTCATCGGCTCGCCAGCGCGGTCCGTACGAACGGGTGAACCCAATCCCAGCCGAGATGATGAACCACGACCGCAGGATGCGGCTAGCGGAGGAAAGGGGGCTTCAGAGGACAGCAGCAGCCCAAGCCAGGACACATCGCCGACAACGTCAACTTCGGCCAACACAGCTGCTAGCCAGACAACCCCCTTTACGCCACCAGCTCCCACAGTTCCGACAGTACCAATAACGGAATCGGGAGCCGAAACAGCCATACAACCAGTCGACAGGCCCAAGGAGACGTTCTCGATGGCCGTTGGGATTGGTGGTGGGCGTAATCGAGCGGCACGGACCCGGAACCAGGACGGTATGCCGGCCATTACCCTTCCCGACTGGTTCCTAACGGACCGAGTTCGTCTGCACCGCAAGGAACATACCACCTTTACGTCTCCGCGGTCACTCAGCTCCGACCTCAAGGCAGCTAGCAATCTCATATTTCCCACACCTCCTCAGACCTCAACGCCAGACGACACCGACCTCGATTCGCTCTCCATTAGTGATCGGGAGACACTACATCGCTATTTTGATGCCTGGATAGACGGCGCTTCCTGGGACGCGCGCAAAGTCGCCCAGGCTGCGGCACATCTGCGTGACGGTCAGCAAATTGAGGCCGTAGCAAGGCGGGGAGCCGCCATTGCTGCTGCTGTGTCATATGCAGTAGCATCCATCGCATATCACGGCTCTGGGACATTGTCTTTACCTTTAGGAAATGTATCTGAGGTGACGAAAACGGCCCAGATTGGCCGGCTGGACCCCGATAATGCTCTGAGCCTTCCGCACCGTCCATTTGGCAAACCATCCAAAGAGGCGATCAAGGCGAGCCTGGAAAAGGGCTCGCCACGCTCCATTGCAAAGGCAGCAGACTCTGCCATTGTGCATTGTACCCCTACAAGGACCGACCTCGGCGAGTACCTCGTGTTCCAGGAACTGTATTCTACAGTTGCGACTGAGTTGGGCGCCGTGTCGCCGTCGAAATCGGGCAAGGATTCGAAACGACCCGTGTCTGTCTTGGCTATTATGAACTACAAGGGTCGGAGCAAGGCTGTGAACGTTATTGACGACGTGGCCCGCGCCCTGTCGGCGCATGTGGTTCACCTCGATGCCGGCAGCATTGCAGACATTGCAGGCCCCTATCTCGGCCAGACAGCCTACTGGGCCCGCGGGAATATTGCCATGCTTGGCTATTCAGCGGCGCTCAAGAATGGCCAGACGGTTTCGCGCAGTTCGCCGAACAGCGACGACGACTCCGACGTATCTCTGTCACGCATACCCGTATCCATTATGAGGGTTTCGGGGATGACCCGGTTGCCAATGAAAGGATTCGCAACATCTGAGCCGGACGACCGATGGGATGATCTCAAGATTAACAACGTCCTCGAGGCCATGGTTCGCGCTGCAGATGCTACATCCTTATCGTCGTCGTCGTTGCCACCATCATCACCATTACCACCACTGTCAACGAAAATGACACCTACGGCCACAGAGCCACATAACCTGATCCTTCACGTCCACCACTTTCTCGAATTGAGCTCCACCACCGAAGGCACGCAGATTCTCACCAAGTTACGCAACATCGTCGACCGTCTCTGGCAAAAGGGCCGCAAAATCGTTCTGGTTGGTTCTACATCAGCCGACATGAACGCGAACCCCAGTCTCCTAGAGAGAGCGGAGGACTTGCGCCAGGAAGACTGCCACGTCATTCCGTATCGCGTGGCTGAGGGCGCCTCGACTCGCAAAATGGAAGCACAGGACACATTTAACGAAAATATGAGCAACATCCGGGCAATGATCTCGGCACTGACGTCCCAGCAGCTGAATCAGAATGCGTTCACATGGCCAAACGGCGCCAATGCCGAGCTTAAATCTGCCCTCTCATCTACAATCTTCGACATTCATTGGGTGTACCGCTTTGCCGCACGGGTGATTGGCAACAGCGGATACATGCCCTCCCCACCGCCATCCTCACACGTCCCCGCTGTCTCGTCACAGTTGAAAGACACGCTCAACGAGCACTCCTTCCTACGGGCACTCCGGTCCACGCAGGACCAGGACAAGATGTGGAAAGAGACTACCGGTGCCCAGGAACCCTACTACTCACCCCTTGCGGTCAACCAGGAAACAGATGCTGAATCTGAGCCAACTCATGAGGTTCGCATTGGCGGCGTCCTCAAAAAAGTGTCGTCCAGCGACTACACCGAGTACGAAAAGAAGTTTCTCAGCGACTTAATCGATGCCAATGAAATCAAGACTACCTTTGACGATATCGTGATACCAGCTGAGGTTAAAGAGTCCCTCAAGGCCCTGACCTCCTTGTCGCTTATCCGTCCAGAGGCTTTCTTGTATGGTGTTCTCGCTGCGGAACGCATTCCCGGTTGTCTGCTGTACGGCCCCCCTGGTACAGGCAAGACGCTCATGGCCAAGGCAGTTGCCAAGCAGAGTGGCGCCAACATGCTTGAGATCAGTGCCGCGAGCATCAACGACATGTGGGTCGGCAATAGCGAGAAGAACGTCCAGGGTTTGTTCTCTCTTGCGCGCAAGCTGTCACCCGTCGTCATCTTCCTCGACGAGGCCGATGCGCTGCTCGGCGCCCGCCAAGCCCGGCCCGGCCGTGGTGGGCACCGTGAAACCATCAATCAGTTTTTGCGCGAATGGGACGGCCTCACATCCAACATGAAGGCGTTCATCATGGTGGCTACGAATCGGCCCTTTGACCTTGACGAGGCCGTGCTGCGGCGCCTCCCGCGGCGCCTTCTCGTGGACCTCCCACTTCGCGAAAGCCGCCTTGCCATCCTTCGCGTTATGCTACGCGACGAGGTGCTCGACAGCGAAACCGTCTCCCTCGAGAAACTGGCTGCCGACACCGAGCTGTACTCGGGCTCCGATCTCAAAAACCTCTGCGTGGCAGCCGCCATGGATGCTGTTCGTGAGGAGGTGCGGGCGCAAGCTGCACACACGGGCCCAGATCCGTTTGTGTTCCCGGAGCGGCGCGTGTTGTCTGGCCGCCACTTTGACCGCGCGCTGCAGGAAATTGGCGCCAGCATCAGCGAGGACATGTCGTCCCTGCAGGCGATCCGTCGGTTTGACGAGCGCTACGGCGACAACAGCAGCAAGCGCAGGCGCAAGCGGCAGCGGGGTATGGGCTTTGAAGTGGTCAAGGGTCCGCCGCAAACCGAGGAGGCCCGTGTGCGGCAGCCCGCCTAGTCAAAACTATGAGCGTGGGATGTGTCGTGCGTGTTTTGTTGTATCCTTGGAGTGTAAGATATGGCAGTCAGTCAGACCGCGTTTGATGCACGACGGCTGTCGGTTATTGTAAATTTCTACCATGTAAGTAGCCCTATTTTTCCGTACCAAGGTCCAAAATCATTTTGTTTTTGTTTGTATTGCCAGATAGATAGCATATAGGAATAAGTATCGTCATCATGTAAAAAATCATCCCATAAAAACGTAATTTTATCACTAGATAACAAAACAGTGAAAATGGGTGAGTGCGGACCAAAACTTTTGCGAGAGTTCGTACACATCGCACATACCGAAAAGAAAATGAAATTCAACGAAGACGCATAATGTTTCATTTACAGCGTGACAGAAAACACAAAAGAAAAAACAGCGCCGGTCGTTTCCGCCATACGTGGCGGTTGTCCTTGGGGAATCCCCCTTTTATTTTGTTGCTTTTCAGAAAAACCCCTTTTGTTGTCCTCGTTGTTGATCGTAGAGCGTTGACTGCGTTTCTTCGTTGTGTGTTCGTGAAGCCACCCCCACTCTTTTTTGTTTGCAAAAATGACACAATAATAAGGAGGCGGTTTCGACACTTCATACAATGTCTGATTCATTTGATATTATTTTCCCTTTCTTCCGTATCCAGGGCCCTAGCAATCACGTTCGTGGCCCTCCCTCCAGGGGACCGTCATCAGCCTTCTAGCTGGCGACAATGGATGGACTGCTGGCTTCTGTGGAGTGCCGGAGCTGTTCCTTGGGCGCCATTTTGGGGATCGAGATACCATCGTTCTTTGTGACTTCGTCTTCCGGCGTGCGACCAGGGTCGCTTAGTTGATCGGGCTCGGGATCCGTGCTGTCACCTCTGATCGGTGACTGTGGTCCAGCAACCTCGATTACCGACTTGGATCTTTCTCGGCTACTCCTATCGTCAGACGACGAGTCGCGATGCTCTGCTTCATCCTTATCCCCGCCACCTTCGTCTTGTTGAGACGGCTCGCTTGAAGGCAGGATCCTCTCCTCAGCAAGGAGCCTAGGTGAGACGCCGACCACATCGCGATCGTTCCCAGTCCACTCCCGAATCTCGGGCCGAAGCGGATTGTCCAACTGCCACGCGTCCGGCCCGACCCTCTTAGCAATTCCTACCTCGGGCCGCGTCGCCCAGTTGGTCAATGTGGGATCAGACTTGCCGCCAAAGAAAACCAGCGTCTCGCGGCCGGCGGCAGCACCCTCGAGATGTCGCGCTACGTGTTCCATACGATCGTCCCATGCACCGTTGCCATGGAACTCAACACCACAGCCTGGAGACGGACAAATCATATAATCCGGCAGCCGGCAGCGCGGTTTGATACCGTCCTGCTGTAGGTCTTTCATGCGATTTTCCCATTCTAGAATGGCGGGATGGTTGGCGGTCTTATTTGCCATTTTGGCTTGCTTCATCAGCTTTCGAACATGTGATGGTGTGTGCATCCGCCGTAAATGCTGTGTGAAGAGGTCTTTTCGGTTAAATATGGCACCGTTGGGAAGAGAAAAGCTGCTGTGTGCGGCGCCCGGTGCTTTGTTTACCACCTTGCTACATAATTCCACCTGGCAAACCCAGTAGTGTAGTAAAATGTGCTGGCTCATGACGTGACGCTTCCATTCGTTCTTGCTGGCAAAAGTCGACTCGCACCCGGCCCAGTTGAATACACAGTGGAAGGGCCGCGTGTGCTGTTTTCGCACATGGTTCCGCAGCGACTCGATATCTTTAAACCCAGCGTTGCATTCGCTGCACATGTGGTTCTGGCCAGCCAATTTAATTGAGATCTTGAACGGCTTTTGTGCAGCAGCCACAAGCAACGCATCTCTTTCCGAAAGGCCGCTTTCGACAAGTTGGCGAGACAGTTCTTGCTGAGATATCCGCTGTTGCTCTTGCGGTTGATGAATGCTGGTCTGTGGAGGCCTGTAAACCGCTCGGTCGGTCGACAATGGGGTCTGTTCAATTCTCCGGTTTGTTAAGAGAGTAGATCCGAGACCCGAAGGAAGAAGTTTTCTTTCAGTCGGTAATGCCTTTCTGACCTTTTTAAGGCCAAGATCGCTGTCAACACCGCTAGCTGATGTTTCGAGTCTATCTGACGTGGACGACTTCTGGGGGGTGGGAAAGTTGGCGGAAGGGAGAGGTGGGTAGCTGGCGGTGGTATTGGCCGTTGATGGGTGTCTTGGCGGTAGTGGAGGTTCATCTTCTGCCCAGAGTTTCGCAGAGAGGTCTTCATCAATCCTTCCCAATAGGTTGGAAGGGATGTCTCCTATTGTGCTATAGCCAACAAACGATCCAGCAGGACACTTGGCGAAGAGTTCCCATTCAGCTGCAGGAACTCGAACTACAATCATGGTCGAGAATCCCGAGTACAGTCCCTCGATTTGAACGCTGTTCCGTGCCCGTGGACTTGCGTCGTATATCCACTGGGCCCATTTGCTAATATCCGGAGCGCCGTTCAGGATACGGATGCAGAGTACAACTATGGAGAAGAGTCAGTAAACTCGAGGCCACTCCTGGTGATTGCACAGGAAATAGCTCCCCTTCGTAAAATTTTAAGCTTCACTTACTCTGTGGCTCGTTCGGAATGGGGGCAAGAACGATGCTGCGGAACTCTTGCAGGTAGTAATGATTTGGCAAGTGTTGTTGGTCTGCGATAGGTCTTGGTACGGACTCTTTGGGTGGGCGGCCGCGGCCACGGGGCTTATGTATGGTCATCCGGGCGGCAACCTGCTTATGCAGAGTTTCGACTAATAGTGAGTCGCCATATGCGACGGTGGACAACTCGTCGGCCAAGGCCTTTGTGAAGCTGACATGAGCTTGCTCAGATTCGACAGGAGGTGCATCGATGACCTCGACGGCCTTGCGCCTTGCGGTACCGAGAGGATTTTTGGTATATTGAGGATGGCGGACACAGTTGTGGTCCAACAGCAACAGTACATCACAGAGTGAGCCATTATAAGCTGACTCAATGGTCCCCGAGTCTATGGCAATGTCTGCACCATCATGTCGTCTATTCAAAGTTAGTTTATTTAGGGCTTGGACTGTCTAGTACGTTCCAACGAGAGAACGAATGCAGGCGGTGTGGTAACGTACGGCATCCAGATAGGGGGCACCCCCGGTATCTCGCTCGCGAGACAACGTCCGGCGTAGTGGAGAATAGCCAAATTCTCAGGCGTGTTGTTTTTGCGGAAAAATGCCTCCACCGTAGAGTTTAGCACCTGCTCAGCGTCGGCAGACGGTATCGAGACAACCTCCGTGGCATAGCTAAACGAATGCCGAAAAACAGACTCGAGGCGCCATGTGGCTTCTTTGACTTCGTTGCTGTCTTGTTCCCAGTAAAGAAGTAGTACATTGGCACCCGCGTACGTCGGAGACCGCCGATCCCAGCCTGTGCTCACAGCCTGCTTGAACTGCCGACTGACGTCCGTTATGGTCTCAAGCGGCGCACGGTCGCTTGCGATGGTAACGGTGTGGCTGGCGGCATTTGTCCGGCTAGCGCCGTTGCCATTCCTGATTATATATGCGCTATTGGCAGTGCTGTCATGGCCGGACACCCGGCCATTGCGTCTGCTGTGGTGGTGGTCGTGAGCCGACACGACGAGGGGTTGCGCATGGCTGGAGTCGTTTACGGCTAAGAAGCCGCTGCCGCTGCTGCTGTAACTCTCGTTGTTGTGGCCTCTAAAGAGTGCTTGGTGTGCAACGTTTTTGATGTCACCGTGGCCGGCAGGGCCAGCCGGATCGAGGCGCGCGCGCTTTCCAGATGCCGAGGCAGCCTCGTTGTCCGCGTCCCGGTACCGCTTGTTGTCCATTTACAAGTAAGTCGGTAGCAGAAGGCGACGGGGGCCAATTGGCGTTAATGGTGCGCGCTGCCACAAAAGGCCACGAAAGACCACTGGGCGAGGAATGCGCAGTCAGTGTCGTGTTTGGCGATTGCGACGCGGAAGGCGATGCGCCAGGCGAATAAAACTGGACGTGCGGAGGCGTTGATGAGAGAAGTGAGGTGATAACGTCCAAAAATTGCAAGATGTTCCCGGAAATAAATTGGCCAAAAAGGGAAACAACCCCAAGAAAGGAGAACGGCCGACAAAATGGGAAAGGAGGGAGGAATCTGGAAAATAGAGAGCGAGGAAATGGCCTCCAAAGGACACAGCCTTAAAGAACCTCCATTAGACCTGGTGAGACGAGAGAGGAGGCTGGCGGATGTGGAAGTGGGCACGGGTGGGACAGGTTAAGACGCGAGGCAGGGATAGCAAACAACCGGGGTCGCATTAAAAGTCCCGGAATTGCGGTGACGTTCCCAAAAACATAGATAAAAGGTACGGTGGAGAGAGTGTTCAGTCAAACGGACACGACGACGACCAGCGGGTGATAGCCTGAAAAGAAAAAAGAAAAAAAAAGGTGAAAGACGGAACCAGAAGAGCAGGGTTAGTTCTCTGGAAAGACGTGAGAAGCTAGTCGCACGGTGAAAGGCTGCCCAAAGTAGACATAGGAAAGGAGGAAGGAGCGAATAAGAGAAAAGTAGCTCTCGTGGTTGTTTGTTGGTGCTTGTTCGTGTAAATGGAAACAACCTGAAGAAGCAGTATCATTCAGGACATCATTCAGGACTACGAGGAAGGTGCCACTGGGGCAAGGGTTGAAAAGAGAAAGAGCAACGGATGGCCATTTCAATTTACAGGGCAAGCCGTGACGAAAGGTAAAGCACAAGAGGATATAACTAATATGGGCAAGACAAGGGCGCATAGCAAAGAAACCCACATTCGAAATGGTGTCGCTTGCATGTGGTGTTCGTTGTATTAGCGCGTGCGAGGCACCAAACGGGCGGGCTGTGAGCCTTTTTCACAATTTCGTAGCACGATTTTTACCGGCAGTCACGTGAGAAATACGGCCGAGGCGAGACCAGCCAACCACGGATGAGGGCACCAATAACAATCAGAGGACGGGAACTAAAACAAGACAAGGGGATGGTGCTAAAACACTGGCAAACGAAGCAACAGCCAACGACAGGGCGGGGACATGAGGAATTTAAGAGGGCAGGAACGAACAGCTAGCTAGCTCACTGCAACTCTGCAAGGCCCGACCTACGGAGTTGAACAACGCACATTTCCCAGTGAGCCACGGTGGCAGCCCAATGGGCAATGCATGGCTCCGATTCGCCGCGCATAGGTGGGGATCTACTTGTCGGACGGTCGAGCATCGACGACATGGAACCGCAGGCCGGCTCGCTACAGGTGGCGTTGACAGCAGTTGTGAGAAGAGCGGCTAGGGGGGTTTAGAATCGTATCTTGCCTTGGTCCCCACGGACCTCTTTTATCATTTGTTTCTATGACTTAATTTTCACGCGGTGCGTCTGGCCTCTTAGCGGCCCTGCAGTGGAGTCGTATTTTGTACACGTCGCAGGCACTGCCAGCAGACACAATTTAGTTCATACCTAATGCTCCATAGCATCGCGTTGTGAGCTTCAAGCTAAACGCTGTGGCTTCGGCCAAGCCAGGCCAGGCTCACGGTACACCAATGTGCGCCTCCGAGTCTTCAAGAGCCGAGCGTGAGTGTTCTAGGAAAAAAAGCCACGGACTAGAGTGGCCCTCGTCCGTTGCGGCCTGACCGCGAATCCGTACGTCGTACATGCAGCGCAATGTACACCGTGCTTCCGGCGGCTGTACGGCATATAAGACAAACAGTACGATATTGCTACATTGCTGTGTGACTTTCATTTAACCTCGAGGTTGAGTACATGTATTGGTGGACGACGGGAAGTAGAGGACCGCAATAGTGAGTGAATTTGCCAACCGTCGTTCGGGCTCTTTATTTGTAATTCAGCGTCGTGGCAGAGCTATAGCGAACGCCGGAATGCAGGATGAATGCAGAGCGAAGCAGGTGAGATGGAGAATAAAAAAAAGAAAGAAGAAAAGAACAAAAAAGGTGCAGATCAACGCCCAACAATGAGCCCAACGAGGCCGGTGGTGGTCGACGCACAGGACCAAACAATCAAGTGACACGGTCGGCGTACGAGAATGGCTCGTGTGGAGCCACATGGCAAGCCAGGGTAGGAGAGGCGCGGAGTACAGAAGGAGGACGAACAGAATAACCAAAGAGACGGTGTGTGGCTATAGCTTGTGATTTGACGTGTCTTTTGTCCCTTTTTCTTTTCTTTCAGTTATCCGCAAAAGAGAGATAGAAAGAGAAAGATAGACTGGTCAAATTCGGCCAGTTCAGTCGTCTACGCACGATGATTTTTTGGCAACAATGTTGTTCCTCCCCTATGAAGGGCAGTATTTCTTTTTCGTTTGTTTTGACTTTGTAATTGCCGGGGAACGGGCCGTGCATGGAATGGGGCACGATTTGCTTGGCCGTTCACTACGGCGACAGGGCGTGATACAAGAAAGCCTCGAAATGATGGCAGCACCAAAGTAATCTGACCAGAAGAGAGAGAAAAATGGTCCAAAAAGGTATCTCTGTGTGTGTCATAACGTGGATGCCGGTCGTTTTCTGTTTCGGTGCAAAAGGCCAGGGCAGAATAAAATTTCAAAAAGGGGCATACAGACGGTGAGACCTGCAGGCAAACCGGCCAGCCTCTCCTGCATGCTGCTGCAGGGCGGCTGGCCAGACATGAGCAGGGACCGAGCGGACTGCCGAGACAGATCAAGACTTTGTTCAAAGAGACGCTCAGTTACTTCATCACACAGCTCGACATTTACTCCATACAGCATCGCTGTTGTACGACGTCCTTCAAACGCTTACGGTCATCATAGGATGACCACCATGCACGGTGCCCAGTATCTTGGTCGCATTTTGACGAGAGACCACGAGGCTGGCCCCCCAAACAAAGTTGAATATACGACATTGCAACCAAACTTCAATTTTTTAATCACGGATTACGAAATAGACGGCTGCACTACTACTTGAGTATGCCGGCTTTTTTCTCGAGTAGACTCATTTTATAATTCGTAGAGCATGCTACTGCTTGCCGCCTATTTGTTAAAGCGCCTGCGTACCTAGATCTATCTTGCATAACGGCAGTCTGCCACCTAGAGACGTCTCTTCTCCCTTAACCGACCCGGAAACAATCGCCTCGAGTGCGGCCCCATGCCGTAAGCCCTGGCCGGCCGCAATGTCCAGAGCTGTAGCTGCAGTTGTAACTCGGCCAGAAGCTCAGCCATGGACCACGGTCCAAATGGGACGACCGTGCCCGCTGCTGTCGATGTCGCCGAGCCGGCCATCATGCCAGGGCCCCCCCCAATCCCGGGTCGCGCACCAGCTTTACGCACCGTGATCGATCCATTGTCCACAATCCAATTATCGCGTACGTGCTGCACGATCCTTCTGTTGAATTGGTCCACTCGTGCCGCGTCACCTGGTCCACTATTGCCTCCCGTGTACCTCCTCATGGTGTTCGCGATGGAACTGTTTTCGCTGCGCTCCCCGGCGGTGCAACTGTTGCTTGGACTCGAGGACACGGTGCTGTTTTCGACTACCAAGAATGACGAAAACAGGGTCTTCGGGCCCAGTTGGTTGTTGGCATCGTACGCTTCGTCGGCAACGGCGTTGTCGGGATGGACGTATCGTCTTCGTTTGTCGGCACACACAGGTGCGAGATCGGCCACAGCAGACTCGATAAACTGGAAGTATCTGGTAACGATATCGTCGAGCCTCGCCTGTATGGACGTGGCAGTGGGTAGGTACGAACACGTCATCAAGTATGGCTGTAGAAGGTTGGCCAGCGCTGCCAATTGGCTCATCGTATGCACCCGTACACAAAACACCGTCGGCTGTGGGTCACCGCCAACCGCTTCCGTGCCATCACCCAAACCAGCTTCACGAAATGTGAATCCAGTACGGGCCGCGTCGGCTGCCAAAGATACCGCTGCCCACTGGAACCATGCCACAATGTCCTCCAGCAGCCCAATCACTCCGCCCGTTACATTATCGTCGCCAATGTCCTTGGGCACAGACGATCGCGTGACAAACCGTTCCATCGCGCTGTAGTACACATCCAACAACGGCCAGGCTTCTTCAGCCTCGCTTGTTGCGCGAAGAATCGCAGGTAGCATGCGTTCCAGCATAAACCCCAAAATGTTGTCGTTTTCCATGCTCCGTTCAAGGATCTTGCATTCCTGGTCGAGATTGTTATTGGCGAGCGCAATATTGAAGTTATTATGCAGGTAATGGAAGAGCTGGGGTGCAGCTGTAGCCTCGCCTTCACTGAGTCGCAAGCCGTATGTTATGATACTGGCGGTCCGCAGCTGAGGGTCTTCGGGCGAAGGCGAAAATTCCTGGCTTTGGTCGTAGAAGAAGGTGTCCAACGAGCAAATGTCACTGCCGTGTGACCGGATCAACGCGACAATACCTCGCACAAAGACAATGTACTTTTCGTGCTCGACGGGCTCCGTCTTGGCATATCGTAGGTCCTCCTTCATTTGCTGCATTACAAGCTTTAGGGCTCGCGCAAAATCGCTGCGCAGCTGTTGTCGCCGCGTGGCACCGTCTGCATCCCGCAACTGTTGTCGTATGGACGTCATGACACAGGCGAAGTACGCGCGGTTGGTGTCGTAGCTGGGTGCCTGATCGTTTGCGGGTATATTTGCTCGCTGAACGAAAGGAATATCGTGATGCTTTAGAACGTCAGCGAGTCGGTTCTCGTAAGCCAAGAACTTCTGCGGCTTGACAATAGCTAGCATCCACAGCTCTAGGATACTGTTTCCGAGGTCCTTAAAATCAAACACGTTGCTCCGCAGTACAGCCGATACAAAAAGAGGTAAGAACTTGCGCTGCAAGAGGCCCGGCGCGTGTGGCAACCTTTCAAAGATGCAATAGTCGCCGGATCCAAAGAATCGGGACAAGCCGTACAGACCAGAATGTATGAACCGACTTGCCAGACGAGCTGCAACGGTAACGCATCGTTCTGTGCATGCGACTCGTCGATCGGCGGAGGACTTTGGTAGGTCCTCCCATGACATATGTGTGATTGTGTTGCTCAGATGGAAGAACCCTTTGGCCAGCCTGTGATCAAGCATCAACACAGCGTCGTCTGCCTCTTGTGGATCTGCGGCGTCCGCCGAATTGGAGTACTGCTCGTCCACGGCCTTTTCGAGACGATCCATATAATGATCCACAACGTCGAGAGCGGTGCTGAGGATGCTCCAGTTCGTCTTAGGCCCCGGCAGATCCATCTTTGTGAAGATTGCACTCAGCTGGTCGACATTGAAACAGTATGTTGCCACCCCAAGGGACTTAGCATGCCGGAGAACGTCGAGAGAAGACACAACGCACGCATGCAACACATCCATCGCGGCTGCCTTATTGGCAGCAGTCATAGCCTTGATCATATCAGGGCTAATGCCTTGCATCATGGCTGTTGACAGGTTCTGAAATTGTCTGTGCATATCCGTTTCTGCGGAGAGATATTGTTCTAGCATTTGTTGGAAGATATTCTTCATCCAGGAATTGAAGCTCTTGAAGATGCCGTAGCCTTCATCGGCGGCAATCACAAACCGCGCCAGCTGATTCCAGGCACGGATGTTTATCAGACAAGCCTCCTTGTGGGAGTTCGCGGGCACCACAAGTTTTTCGATCTGATGAATAGGTGGTCGGATGTCGGGAGGTGTAGCCCAGAACAGGGTGCATAGCAGGTCATGGTGATTTCGAAGGGCAGCGAGATCTCTCTCGTGGACGTCCATTTCTTTGAGCAATTGGCGGTCGTGGTTCGGAAGTATGCGGGAAACCAGGTTGGTCAGCTCTTTGGACTGACCGAGTTTCTTCAGCTGCAGGATGACAAGTCCAAGCATTTTGATGAATATGTGGAAGCACTGGTCGTCTGGTTCAATGGCAAGTGATGGGCTGCCCGCAAGCAGTTCAAGGAAGTGGGGAGACCGATGTGCTTCTTCGTTCCGCAAGTGTGCAAAACCTTGTGATCCATAAAAGTCGAAGATTGTGCCGACGATGGCCTTGCAACGGCGCCAGCCCCATTCCTGGACGAGGTAGTGACAACGGCCTACGATGGCTCGGCAGTACGCATTGAAGCTCGGCGATTGGTGCGGGTTTGCTTTGTAGAGTCGAAAAACTCTGTCCAAGGCCTTCTTTGGAAGTTCCCACCCATCAAGGGGGATAGCCAGCCGCATTCCGGGCCTGACCACGCCGGAGCTGTCGAATTCGCCTAGGGGAAGAAGCGTAAACATGTCCTCCCACCACTGTTCAAACTGGCTAGCATTTGTACAAGTACTAATAGCATTATCAGCAAGAATAACCGAGTACGTGACGTCCCAAAAGCCACCTCGTGGAATTCTCGCATGCTCCAAGACTTGCATGAGAACGACCCATGAGCTCAATACTTGCATATTTCTTCGAATGCCACGGTCCCGGTAAAGGCCCCGTTGAAAGTCGCTGTAGGAGGTACGTATATCGTCAAGACCATGCTTCATGAGAAGCTGGGCAGACTGCTTTGCAGTTGACTTAAGCATATCTTCCACCTGGAACGAGTAGGACACGCATTCTGGCGTGTCTCGGCAAAGTTGCAGGAGCCATGTGTTGATTGCTAGAATCCCGGTCAACGCCGCTAGGCGATTGTTCCCTATTGAGTCGCTTGAGGGCTGTCCATGTTGCAGGTTCGACGCTTCAAACCGGCGAATGAGGCTTTTGATAACCTCAAGGTTTCGTACAATGAAGGCCTTTCGGACACTTGGCGAGGATGCCGCCGTGGCTATGGTAGTTTGGATAAAGTCTAAAAGGAAATTGATCATTGTATGCACCTTCGGCCCAGCAGGACTAGGTGATGAAGCAGGTGGGTGAAGGCTATCCGCCAACCAGTCCATGAGGATGCCATATTCGGATGATGAAACCTCATCCCACACACTCCAGCTGAGCGTCCGCTCGCCTAGTTGGAATGAAGTTGTAAGGTCTGGCCTACGGACAGGCTGCGAGCTATCCGAAGAATCCATCCCAAGGGCCAGACTGAGCCGGCCACTGCCGATGAGTGTGCTTTGATGGAAAAAAATGTCGCCGTCAAGAGGGAAGACATCAAAGTGTTGTGGGTACTGCGATCCGAAAGGCCCTAGCCCATCCAGTTTGTTCCTATCGAGGTCGGCTGTATCGGCCACGAAATTGACCTCTGCAGGGCCAATATCCAGAGGAATGTGATCCAAAGCATGGGCAAATCGCGGTGCAGCTGTATCGACCTGCCTTGGACTGTAGCGCTTGCGGAATCTTGACCGCTTGTTGCTTTCAGGCGTCTGCTTAGCGGTAATGATATCATACTCCCGTCGCAAAGGTTGAGGCTCGATTTCTTGGTCCAGTCCAATGCCAATTGGCTCAAAAGAATGGTCGTCCACAGAAATATCGTCGTCGATTGCACCGTAGGCAGATGCCTGGTCGTCGACAAATTGCTCGAGTCGCACGTTCGGTAGAGGGATGGCATCCCGCCGCCGACGGCAGTATAAGTCATCAAGCTCTTTCTTTTTTGAAACAAAACCAGCCGCGCCCAGCTTGCTTCTCGCCGCAACCTCAAGTTGAGCTGGCCGCATCATTAGATCCATGTGAGAGGCCATGCTGATCCGCAGGTTGGGTGGGCGTGGTAGTGCGGCAAGCTTGGTTTGAGGGATGCGGTTCACGAAAGCTCCTGACTGGCTCTTCTTTACAGCGTTTGATTTTTGTATGTGCTGTGGTCGGGGAGTTGAGTGTGGTGCAAGATTCGGTGACATTTCTTGAAGCGGGGGCTGTTGTCCAGACTGTCTCGGCCGTCTTGGTGGGTTTGGAATCTTGGGCCTGATTTTCCCATCTTTCCAGTCTCGCAGGACAGATAAAGCGTCCACGTTGTCACCCCGGCTCCCCAGGTTGATTATCTTTCTAGAAGGGCTCGTCTTTCCTAGCGTAGCCGTTCGCCTTGCAGTACGAGCCGCAACACGGATGAAGGCTGGTGCTGCGGGCTCAACGAGATCGAGAATGCTCAGCATAGGAGGAGTGGCGTGTCGTTTCGGCGTTCTCCTGCTGCTGGCTGTGTGCAAGTTGCTTTGTCGTCTGCTCGTAGACGATGATTGTTTGCGGGGGATTCGGTGACTGCCTGTAGAAGCAGAAGCAGATTGGTGCATCAGCTTTGTGATTTTGGGCTGTCGTGTCTCTTGGATCGGAGTGCTGCTGGGCACACGATGCGTCCGCATCCTTGGTCTTTTTGGTCGGGGACCAGACGCTGCAGATGACCTGGTTCGTTTCACTCTGGGCGCCATTTGATCAATGGAGTTGTCCTCCATCACCGAACCAACATCTTCGTCGTTAATGAAAGAAACAATTGGGGTATATCCTTCCTCATCCGAATCCCATGATTCAATCACCGGTGCCTTTGGCCGGTCCCCCATGTCCACCACGCTGTAACTATCATTATCTATTTCGTCTTCTGATTCGTCAAATAAAGAGGTGAGCGTTGCCAGAGAGCTGGTGGTCTGGCCCTGCCTCGGCAATGCAACGCCCTTTCTGGTGGCCTGGTCGTTATGTTGCCCAGGTCGCCTCTGGGTGGCCGGAACCCTGTCAACGCCGACCCGTGTTGATTTTTGTTGATCAAGCCGTAGCCAAGAAGCGGGCAGAACTCCTTTGATCCGCCTGCTGTTCTTGCGTACGGCTTCAGAATCGCTATGGCTCTCTTCCGCCGCGTCGTTCGGTGGGGACGCAGTGCATTCCCTCGCGTTAGTGATTTCAACCTCGTCATTGTAGTCGGCACTAGCATCATCGTCCAAAACTGCTACACCTTTTTGCCTTGAAAGAAAAGCAACTGGGGACACAGATCGCGGCCGAGATACACGCATTCGTGCAGCTGAACGGGGAGGCTGGTCCGGCGACGAATCCATACGGACGGGTATCCATTTAGCACGAGCCGACTGATCTCGAAGAGCTGCATCTACCAGCCGTGTCCGTTTTGCGGCTGAGGCAGTCTTGGGCGAGCTCTGCCGTTTGAAAATTCGAGCCAGATGCCTCTTGTGTTGCCGATCCATGAAGGTTTGAGGGGTTGGGAAGTCGTCCTCATCGGGCAGGCTTGTGTTATCCGTTCCGTTGTCGGCTCCATCCTGGCTGCTGGGAGGCAGCAGGCGATGTGCGGGCGTTGATGTTCGAGGAGTTAAGGAAGACAGGGCAATGTCGTCGAGATTAGCTTGGCTGCTAGGGAAATCATATAGGCTATCGTCAAAAAGAGTAGCGTCGTTCTCTGGCCGTCTCCTTGGCAGTTGACTTTCTTCTTCGTCTTGCTGAAACTCCTGTTCTTGCGAATCCTCATCCACGACTTGTTCCCGTGGAGCGCTGCCGTACTCGATTCGAACAGGCTTCACACCGTGTGATTTCATGGCAAGTGCATACTGCGCACCTTCGAGCAGATATGGATGTTGTTGAATCGGCTTTCGAGGTCGAAGAGATCGTACGAAACCTAGTCGAAAGGTAGGAGGAGACTCAGGTAGGACGGGAAACGGGGAAGACATGCGAGCCACTTCGTAACCTCCAGAGCTTCGGCGAGCTGGTCCATCAGCAACGGGTGAGGGTGATCGCGAAAGGATGGAGAGAGAGGACGAGGGAGAGAATGAGAAAGGGTCGGCAGGCGGCATAGACGCAGCAGCTGGGGATTCGTGAGATCGTGGTTGTAGGTCTCCTTTCTTGGGTGTTAGTGAACTGTGTGGTATATCGGAATGGCGAGACCGTTGTGGCTGCAAAGAGGCCTGGGAAGCCCGAGGTCCTTGGGACTGCTGAGATTTCTGTAACTGGCGTAACGGTGTGTCCTGTCCTGAAAGTACGTCGTTGTCGTTCGTCGTCCGCGCATGTACTATATTGTTGGTCGGTGCTTCGGGAATGCTGATTTGTGGGGGGCTTGAGCGTAGGTCACAGCGCGGCTCTTCATCCAGCTCGTTGTCCTGGAAGCCGTCATAGACGAGATCGATCTCGTCAGCTGAGTCTTCGGGTGGAAAAGAGACTCTCCGGGGTGTCGAGATCCGTGTTGGGGACGGTGTTCTCGGGCTCTGTGCTGCATGTCTCGATTGCGAAGACGAAACTCGCGTGAAGTGGTTATCTCGATGAGGAGAAAGTACGATCTTTAAGAACGGTTCCCCTGGTGTTTTTGCGTCCCTGTTGCTCTCTTGAGTCTTTACAGCAGTATCGCCATCGACCTGGTCGTCCTGCAGTGGCTCTTGGCTACCGAGCTCTTCATCGTCGGAATCTGGGACCTCGCCCAGCAGCTGCCAGTGTCTCCCCATTGAGTCGGGTGCTGCATCATAAAACGGAACCCATTTGTGTTTGTGTCTCTTGTCGCATCTGGGGTGTGTGCTTGATGTGTACTTGGAAGTCAATGGTGATGATATGATAGTGCAAATAAGGTGGGACGCGTCTGCCAGAAAATCTGCTGCCAGAAGACGCGTCTGGCGGCACAGAGGCCAAACCCCACTAAAGCGCCCACTAAATCGGCCTAGCCCAGCGTTACTGCCCATTTAACAGCAATGCACTGTTACGAAGCACTGTACGGCATACAACGTAATTACAACGTAAGCCAAGCTCTCATGCAAATTCATCATAGCGCACGACTTCACGATTTTCGCCTCTTCTATTCGTGGTCACTGAGCCCTGTCGAGGCAGTTCTGTCTTTCCTCATCACCATCATGTCTTATCAGCGAATGATTCCCCTTGGTCTGGCTGTCACTGCCGGTGTCGCGAACGGTACGCATCTCACTCCTTATCAGAACTTGCGAGACACGCCTCGTAGCTCAATTCGCCATTCGTCTGGCTTAATGCAAAGCGACCAGCTAAGCAATGAGAAACTGACTCGATTACCAAAATTCAGGAATATATGTATTCAAGCCCTATCTTGAGGGCAAGGATGAAGTAGAGAAACTGGACCTCCCAAACTCGTAAGTATACCACCACCCTATGATATCTGATGCCCCTTCCTGGCTTGGATTTTTTGGCCTATTTTTCGGTAAATGTTGTACTGAGGCATGCACGTGTTGACTGCAGCAACTCCGACGGCGAACCCACACCCTCGCTTTCTAGTGCACTAGAACCGCCCCAGCAACCAAACTCGGACGCACAACCAGCAGCAACAGAGAGCACCTCCAGGCGGTAGACCGAATGGCAGCAAAACGGAGAGACTTTTATGTGCACGCCGGCCGTCCTTCGGGTTTCATACGGAGCCTGGCCATATCAGGCGCAAGTGACTGCCATCTGGAAACGTTGTCGACCGCAAAATGGGGCTCTCCAGTGGACTAGCGGCGTCCCAGCTAGTTCTGTCAGCAAGTTGAATGGTCGAATTTCGCGAGCTCTGATTGGCGAATTGGGAGGTGTTTCGCCTCATGATCAAAATAATTTGTGTAGTCGCGGGAAGGCACCGCCAGATGAGCAGTGATTCGCTGTAATTATATATAGTGCTGTGCAAATACAGTCTGGGGAGATCGTCAAAGGATTCAATTACAGGTTTGCATGTTTTTACAGATTTTATTATCTTCAATGATCGAAAGCAAGTATTGTCCAACTGTAAACGCTGTTGTCGTGCATCCTCTTGCTCAGCTTAACATTGTCGATGATTGGCTCGTCGGGATTAGTCACCATCGGAAATTGTTAGGAGGGGTGGGACGACATAATTGCGAGCGATTTCTTTCGTCCCGGCAAGCTCCCTCGGGTTTTTGGTGGAGCCCTGGGCAGGTTCTGTCATACGATCCCGAGCACCCAACTAACTGTGCATGCCACCGAAACGAAATTCGTCGCTTTTCACTTCCTCGTCCTCCCGACTACCACCGCTGCCTTGTTAACGTCATCGCCGACCACGACACCGCCACCCGACGACTTCCCATCGATTGAGCTCTTAGCCTTCTCCTTTTCGATTGCCAATCTCCCCTCTTCCTTACTTGCAGCCTTTCTCTGCGACTGTCAGCGCAGAACCCGGAAAAATTTTCACCATTTTGAGTTAAATCTCCCTACGCCAAAGCCATTTCCACGATGTACCGTGTCCGGCCGACTACCCTGGTGCGCGGCACCACCCTCGCCCAGCGCGCCGTGCAGCAGCCGCAGGTCGCTTCTGTGGCACGCCGCGCTGCGTCCACCCACGCCATCTCGAACCCGACTCTAGCCAACATCGAGAAGCGGTGGGAGGGCCTACCGCTCCAGGAGCAGGCCGACCTTTGGATGGCCCTGCGCGACCGCATGAAGGGCAGCTGGAAGGAGCTCACCCTCCAGGAGAAGAAGGCTGGTGAGTCAATCCCTGTTTGTGATACAGATTTGTGGTTAGTTGCGAATCGGGTGCGGACCTTCCGTGAGATGCATAATCGCCGTCGGAGCACGCGGGACGCGCCACGCAGCGGGGTTGATATCAATTGACATCTACCATTGCATGGAACTGCTGCATTTGATGAAACCAGCGTTATACGACCTCGCGTGATGGACCATTGTGATCTCCTGGACATGTGTCGAGCTTGCATATTGCACAGATTGTCATCATGCTACGTGCACTATCAAACTTTGGTCAAGAATACATCAACTGACGATTTTCTCTCTTCTTCCATTCATCAACAGCTTACTGGATCGCTTTCGGTCCCCACGGTCCCCGCTCCCTGCCGCCGCCGGGTGAGGGCAAGAAGGTTGCCCTGTACACCGTCTTCGGTGTCGGTGCCTCGCTGCTGCTGTTCGCCGGCCTGCGCCTGTTCGCCGGCCCCGCGCCACACACCATGAACCGCGAGTGGCAGGAGGCTTCCAACGAGCGTCTGCTGGAGCAGAAGGCCGACCCATTTACCGGAATCGCGTCCGAGGGCTACAAGGGCAAGAGCCAGATCCAGTCGCCTCCCAAGCAGTAAACATCTGTCGCTTGCTATTCTCTCTGCTAATTAAATAATCTTCATATTTTATTTCCTTTGTTTATTTCTCGTTGGCGTGATGCTGCCGTGTTGGTCTCATTGTTTATGAACGGAAAAGTGATATAATGGCACTCGGAAAAACGGGAGGTCATGGGGCAGACATAAAGGAACGAAAGTATAAAACACGCTGCATGTTGCCATGCTTCCCGGCTCCAGGCCCTATACGCTCCTCGAAGCCACATACACCTCGGTGCAAAGACTACGTGATTCTATATAACTACCCGAAATGGGGTCTTGAGGACAGATCCAATATTTGCGGCGGTGGTACCGCTGACTGTCTTAAATCCCGGGTATAGATACATATTTATTATTCATACGACAGCATATTCATTGTTGCCCACTATTGAACAAAAAGTACGGCGCTGTATCAATTGATAAAAACCAATAAAAACACTCCGTCGTGATTTGTACAGGCCGCCGTTAGGAATTTCTCCTTTATGCACCACTCTGCCCAGCCTCTCTCAACTGCCCAAACGAAACACCACCATTCGTGTCTCCGATTGCATTAAGGCCCTCATCCTCGTCACGTATCCGCCGCTCAATCTCAAATCGCCCGTCCTTGCCCCAATATCCCGGCTTTTCTTTGCCCTTGACGCACGCCTCTGTGATCAATACATACGCCATAGGAGCATCGAACATGGGTTCTGCGAGAACACGCTCCATCTCCATTTTCAGGCCGCGGGCGCCGGTCTCGTTCTTCTGTGCCCGTTCGGCAATAGCATGAAGCGCCCGTTGTGTAAATCGAAGGCGGCTGGGGTACGTTTCAAATAGAGCTGTGTACTGTTCCACCAAGCTGTTGCGAGGCTCCGTCAAGATGCGGTATAGTTCGTCAAGCGACAGTGGTGATAATGCACAGATGTTGTGCACGCGGCCAATCAGCTCCGGGATGAACCCGAAGGCCTGCAAGTCCAGTGGGCTGGCGAGGTCCAGGGGTGTAAAGCCAACAGTTGTCGGATCCACAAACGACGGTTGGTGAGGAAGATGCGCGTACGCCTCCAATGGCAGAACGGCTTTGCTACCGGACAGAGACGAGCCCTTGGTGCTTCGAATCTGGGACCCGAATCCGATGGACGGCTTGGCCACTCGACGAATAACGTGATTATCCAGCCCAACAAAAGCGCCCGTAAAGACAAACAAAATGTTGCTCGTGTCGATGGTGTATTGATCCATCTTTGCAGATGGTGGTGTTGCCTGCGGCGGTGATGTTGAGTTGGGCGACCCGTAGGTGGTCGTGATTGGGTTTGCAGAGCGGGACGATGAGCGGTTGTCTTTCACGCTGACAGTAACTCTGGTTCCTTCAACGAGCTTCAGAAGAGCCTGCTGCACACCCTCTCCGCCGACATCGCGACCGTGCGTCGTCTCCCTTCTAGCGATCTTGTCAAACTCATCAAGGACAACGATGCCATACTCTGCAGCCTTCGTGTCGTAGTTTGCTTCGACAAGAAGCCGCTCGATGCATGTCTCGACATCCTGGCCAATATAGCCAGCTTGGGTGAAGCTGTTGCAGTCACTTATCGTAAACGGGACATTTAGCTTCTTACTGAGTATCCTATTGCGCCAAAATGTTAGTAACAAAGGCATCCCATAATAAATCAGAGTATCGGTCTAGCATACTCTAGAATGTAAGTTTTACCCACGCCTGTAGGGCCGATGAGCAGAATGTTGCTCTTGTCAATCTTGACGTGCTGAGGTATAGATGTGTCTTCCTTTGCGTAGAAGTTCTCGGTCGGGTCCGGGTGATGCTCGGCGAATGCCGCCTCCTCAATGCGATCGGGGAACTCGTCTATTGATTTCCAGTCAGCAAACCGAATGTGCTCACGTGGATCAAGAGATAACGTACCATCCATGCCACTTTCATTGTGTTTGTCGTGAAGGTCCCGGTCTCGGGCAAAGCGCTGCCGCTGCATCTTCTCGCGCAGTACGCGATCCGAGTCGTCTTGGTGGTGCTTCCGCCGGAGCCGTTGGTAGTGGTTGAAGATTGTAGCGCATATTGTCTTCTTCGCTCGATCCTGGCCAATAACATACTCGTCGACTCTCTTCTTTAGGTCGCGTGGGTAGAACTGCGGAACGCCGAATTTGGCCTTATTGAACATAGGCCCACGGCCCGCGTCATCGGTCGGGTCATAGCTACTAGAAAAGCCCGAACTGAACTTTCGTGTCCGCCGACTTGCCGTCAAAGCGCCCTGTGAAAAGGAAGCCCGCCTACGGTGGGCAAGGACAAGAAGCGGCTGTGCAGGTGAAGTGACACACCCTGACGCAGAAAACAAAACTCCGAGGAGCGCGGCAGACCGCGGCTTCGCAGCGATGGACATTGGGCGATCTACAGCTCGCCGAACATGCTCTAGGTATATATATTATGTGGTTGGCCGGAACGTATTTGAGGAAGCACGAATGAGTCAAATGTTGAGAGAAAGTGTCCTTGTCACCTCTTCATTCGACTCACACAGACGGCTTGGGTCGGAATATGTCCGCCGGAGCGAGATCGGCACAGCGAGGCTGCGGAAGTCGTGATGCAGCAAATGGCGTTTGTAATACGGGTCAATATCGCTTGTGAATGGAAATAGATATGGAGACAGGGCGGAATATTCGTAGTTGGTAGATACAGCGGACGCCGCAGTTCGTTGTTGAGCCAAGGTTCCGATGTCACATACAGTTTACGCAACAGAGTACGTTGAGGTGCTGTCAGTTGTGGTTGGCTGCTTCCCCACATGACCGATGCGCGAAGACCGATAAGAACAAAGAGAGACCTGATTCAGTTATCGTAGTGGCATGACCTTGCCAGCTTTCACCTGCGCAGCTCGCTGTGCGATAGTGGACTGCAACACCAAGGCTAAGATCTCACTGGGGCGACCCACGAAGTGTGCCTCGACCGTTCCTAAGCTACTACTAACCGGCTAAGGTGTCGCACCCAAGCAGACGCTGTTCCACAGGCTGGACATAAGGCCTCGGAAGGAAATCTGGATGCACTTTCCCTTCTCAGAATTGCGTGTAGGTTCAGAACCAACTTTGGGTAAGGTGGTGCGCCTTCTTAATACGTGAATTTAGAATCAGAAGCAAGAATGCGATCATGGAAGCGGCGCTAACTAATCTTAACCTGCTCATTACGGAGAATTGCTCGTTCGAAGCTGCCAGGGCGAGGCAAAGAGCATGTCTCTCGTGTTTTCTGGTACCGGCTAGGGTCGCATGCAATATATATCTTTTATACAGCGGGCCTTTAGCGATTGGCCAGCTGCAATTCTGCTAAGAAATTCCTGCGAGAAATTCGCCACGACGTCATCAATATGTCGAATTTCAGGAGGCATAGCACATGGGGCCTAGAGGGAAGGAGCAAAACAAAACTGTTGGGGGGCTTTCTTCTGCCAAGTGCAAACCCGAAATCGAATGGCAAATAAACAAAGAACCGAAAACAGAGAAGGGCCGTGAAAATTCTTCGGAAACAAGACAAACTCAAAGCAGCCTCCCATATTCTGAGACCCCATTTCAATTCCAGTCACTCACCTTGTCTTGCTGCTCCCAATCCGGAGTGCTCCCCGTCGCAGCGAGCTTTCGCGCACGCCGTAAGGTCTAGCTCCTTATCGCCCCATAAAACATCATAAGTTCGGGTCTAGACGTCAGAGCTTGCAACTTCTCCTCAACACCTGCAGCTCGCCTCTCTCAGATTTCCTTTTATTTCACTCGTTCTCTTTTCCCACATTTTACGGTTTTCTGCGGAGACAAGAATCAGAGCAATTGACACACACAACCAAGCATTATGCCTGCCATCGAAACCCAATCCGCCGCGGCGTCGACCGTCGAGGAGCTGCCTGGGGATGGCACAGGTGAGTGCCCCACTCCTCGATCGTGAGCTTCTAGACTCCTGGGTCAGCTCAGCAAAACATGATGGGGGGGAGGGAGGACATTGTATTGACAGCTCGACATTAGGTGTTACCGTCATCGACCCGTGGCTGTCGCCGTTCAAGGATGCCCTGAAGAGACGATTCGCCAAATCGAAAGAACGGATTAAGAAGATTGACGCCACAGAAGGTGGCCTTGACAAGTTCTCAAAGGTCAGTATCGGCTTTCTTTGAACTCGAACCGCGTCTGCGGCAGAATGCTGACCTTCGCAACGTATAGGGCGCCGAGATTTTTGGTCTGAACATCGACAAGGACAACAACATTACCTACCGCGAATGGGCACCGAATGCCACCAAAGCCTCTCTTATTGGCGACTTCAGTACGTCCGAATGACCCCGGCCATGCCATGCGAATACATAACATCAAGCTCAGTCGCTAACGGTCACAAGATGGCTGGAACCATGACTCTCACCCCATGACCAGGAACGATTTTGGCGTCTTCGAAATGATGCTGCCGTCCAAGAACGGCGAGCCACAAATTCCTCACAACTCAAAGATCAAGGTGCGTTACCTAACCTGCAATCCAAGTCTCCTCAGCAGATATGTTACTAATTGCTGACTTATATTGCTTTGATCGTTAGATTTCTCTCGTCCTTCCAAACGGAGAGCGCGTCGATCGCCTACCGGCGTGGATCAAATATGTCACCCAGGACCTCTCCGTGTCACCTGCGTACGACGCCCGCTTCTGGAACCCACCCACCTCGGAGCGGTACGTCCCAAAGAACTCCCGACCGAAGAAGCCACTCAGTGCACGGGTATACGAAGCACATATCGGCATCTCCTCCCCAGACCAGAGGGTCGCAACCTACAAAGAGTTCACAAAAAACATGCTACCCCGGATCAAATTCTTGGGGTACAACGTTATCCAGTTGATGGCTGTCATGGAGCACGCATACTACGCGAGTTTTGGATACCAGATCAATAACTTCTTCGCGGCCAGCAGCCGCTATGGGCCCCCGGAGGACCTCAAGGAGCTCATCGACGTCGCCCACGGGATGGGCATTGTTGTTCTCCTGGACGTTGTGCACAGCCACGCTTCCAAGAATGTTCTTGACGGTATCAATGAGTTTGACGGCACTGATCATCAATACTTCCATGAGGGTGCGAAAGGTCGCCACGACCTCTGGGACAGCAGGTTGTTCAATTACGGTCACCACGAGGTGCTGAGGTTTTTGCTCAGCAATCTGCGCTTTTGGATGGACGAGTATGGCTTTGATGGTTTCCGCTTTGACGGCGTTACCAGCATGCTCTACCTCCATCACGGTATCGGAACGTGAGTAGTCATTTTTTCCTGTCTGTCGTGCAAATATTTGCGTACATCCCCATCGCTAACTCACAACAGGGGCTTTTCCGGCGGCTACCACGAGTACTTCGGTGCCGATGTCGACGAGGAGGCTGTGGCCTATCTTATGATCGCAAACGACATGCTCCATCAGCTGTACCCCGAGTGCATCACGATCGCTGAGGACGTGTCGGGCATGCCGGCCCTGTGTCTCCCTATGGCTCTTGGTGGTGTCGGTTTCGATTACCGCCTAGCCATGGCGATTCCCGACATGTGGATCAAGATTCTCAAGGAAAAGAAGGATGAGGACTGGGATGTGGCCAATATCTGCTGGACACTGACCAACAGGCGTCATGGTGAGAAGACCATTGCGTACTGCGAGAGTCACGATCAGGCGTAAGTACCAAAAATTTTGGTGGAGATGTTGCCTGATTGAATGATACAATTGACATTGACTGACTGGTTTTCTCCTTAATAGATTGGTGGGCGACAAGACACTCATGATGCACCTTTGTGACGCCGAGATGTACACCAACATGTCTATTCTGTCACCATTGACACCCGTCATCGACAGGGGCATGGCTTTGCACAAAATGATCCGGCTTTTGACCCATGGTCTTGGAGGCGAGGGCTACCTCAACTTCGAGGGCAACGAGTTCGGGCATCCTGAGTGGCTTGACTTTCCTCGTGAGGGCAACAACAACTCGTTTTGGTATGCCAGACGGCAGTTGAACCTGACCGAAGACCACCTGTTGAGGTATCAGTTCCTCAACAATTTCGACAGCGCTATGAACCAGCTCGAAGCCAAGTATGGCTGGCTGCACGCATCTCAAGCCTACATCTCTCTCAAGAACGACTCCGATAAGGTTATTGTGTTTGAGAGAGCCGGTCTGCTATTCATTTTCAACTTCCATCCGTCGTCGTCGTTCAGCGATTATCGCGTGGGTGTCGAACAAGCCGGTACATACAAGATTGTGTTGAGCTCAGACGACGAGCAATTCGGCGGCCACAAGCGGATCAATCATGAAACAAGATTTTTCACAACGCCGTAAGTATCGCTATTCCGGGGGGGAAGGGCTAAGATTGGCGCTTTCTAGTCCAAATTCGAAATACTAAGATGAACACAGGATGAAATGGAATGAGCGGAGCAACTGGACGCACGTCTACGCCCCGAGCCGAACAGCTATTGTAAGTATCAAGTGTATCTCCAGCAACCATAGCCGCGCCCCTAGAATCCTGTTCGGCATTATCGTGTCCCCACTACTAATGCCCTTTTTTCTTCCCCAGGTCCTGGCACTGGAGTCGACGACTTAGCATACTTGGAGATCAATGGTTGTTAAGACGATCTAAATTATAGCGAACGAACTGCAAATAATGGCAATATTTTTCATAGGCAAGGTCGCCGCTGCACCATGGGCATAGATTGCTAATTGGACAAAATGGGTATTAATTTAGGTATTTTCCAGGTTGTAGCAAACTATCATGAGCGTTATCAAGATACGTCGGAAAGAGCGCTTTCCTCCCTTGTTTTTGCCAAATTCATTGCAAACAGAATGTGTACCTGTATTTTTCAGGGGCTCACCAGTGGCAAGGGACTAAAAAGTGAAAGGTTGGCGGTACCTGAATTGGCGGGCAGCTACGCAGACTCGCAGTTACGGGGGGCAGGTTGCGTTCGGGACATTCCACGTGACTACATGGGTCAATTACCAGCGTTCATAAATCACGTGAACGAACCATCCACCGGACCACCAAAGCAAACACTCAAGCCAGGAAGCTTGGAAGAGGAGAACAACGGCGGAATGCAGAGCAAAAGGAGGAGACACTACAGAAGATCGGGTGGGTCAGGGAAAAAAGAGACTCGCGGATGCTCCTTTTTTCTCTCGACTGATTGAGTGGGTTCGCTATAGTGGGGCTTTCGGTTATTGAAAGGCGCGGGATCCCTCGGGAGGAAGGAGAAATGCAGAGTGAAAGGAGGGAAAATAGTGAGGACATAGTAGGAGCAGGGACCGCCAGAAAGGCCCAACTCCCCCATAACGGCCTCAGTTGTTGCCTCAGGCCGCAGTTATTTCCGCCCCAGGCAGAAAAACCAAAACAACCACAGTGCACTAGGAGCTCCTGTTTTGCTTCGCATTTTTTTTCCCGACCTCCTCCGCAACCTTTCTCCTCCTTCCCATTCTCCTCTCCATATACATTTTGCGAAGCGTTCCTTACCATCGCCACGATGTTCAAGAGGTAAGGACCGAACGACAACAGGCATTGGCCTCAACGAACAACAGAATGCATATTGAATTGACCGCTGACCGCTTGTTTCTCCTTCTCCAGCGCCAACTTCGCCAGAGCGGCTCGCGTAGCCCGTTCGTCTCTCGCGACGCCTCGCACCGTCCGCCCGAACTTCATCACCCCTTCCCTCCTGCACGGCAGCCGGTTCGCCAGCACGTCCAGTGTCGGTGATGGCAAGATTCACCAGGTAGGTTAACGCTTTGCAGAAGCCGACCTCTGTTTTATTTTGTCCCGGCCGTCAATCGATTTTTCGGTCGCTGCATTGCTAACGGTAAATCCCTCAGGTCATTGGTGCCGTCGTCGATGGTAAGATTCCAACCGAAAAACTTTTTCTATCGCCATCGAGAGCCTCTTCGCAGTCGTCTGGACGTCGTCCAAAGCGTCACCGAAGGATTGCATCGGATTGCTGTCGACCCTCCTGGCCAGACGCCCGGAAACGGAAATCCCGAAAGCCTCGATAAACCACTACGCATGGTTCGTGCTTCTTGAATTGAGCGACAACTGACTTCGTCTTTTTCTTTTCACAGTCAAGTTCGACACGGACAAGCTGCCCGCCATTCTGAACGCCTTGGAGACTCAGAACAATGGCCAGAAGCTGGTGCTCGAGGTCGCCGTATGTTTTCTACCCGCTGCCGAAGGTTTGGGGGGGGGGGGGGGGTTGATAAGAGGCTTTACACCAATGCTAACCATTCTTGCAGCAACATCTGGGTGAGCACACCGTGCGCTGCATTTCCATGGACGGTACTGAGGGTCTCGTCCGTGGTGCTAAGGCCACTGACACTGGTTCCCCCATCACCATCCCCGTCGGTCCCGGTACCCTCGGTCGCATCATGAACGTCACCGGTGACCCGATCGACGAGCGCGGTCCCATCAAGACCGACAAGTTCCGTCCCATCCACGCTGAGGCTCCCGAGTTCGTTGACCAGTCGACCACTGCTGAGGTTCTCGTGACTGGTATCAAGGTCGTCGATCTGCTTGCTCCCTACGCCCGTGGTGGTAAGATTGGTCTGTTCGGCGGTGCCGGTGTTGGCAAGACCGTTTTCATCCAGGAGCTCATCAACAACATCGCCAAGGCCCACGGTGGTTACTCCGTCTTCACCGGTGTCGGTGAGCGTACCCGTGAGGGTAACGATCTGTACCACGAAATGCAGGAGACCTCCGTCATTCAGCTTGACGGTGACTCCAAGGTCGCCCTGGTGTTCGGTCAGATGAACGAGCCCCCTGGTGCTCGTGCCCGTGTCGCCTTGACCGGTTTGACTGTCGCTGAGTATTTCCGTGACGAGGAGGGCCAGGATGGTAAGTTTTTGAATTGTTTCCTTGTCTTAAAGTCCCAACACGACGAATCACTAACATACCAGTGCTTCTCTTCATCGACAACATTTTCCGCTTCACCCAGGCTGGTTCTGAGGTGTCTGCCCTTCTGGGTCGTATTCCCTCCGCTGTCGGTTACCAGCCCACGCTCGCCGTGGACATGGGTCTGATGCAGGAGCGTATTACCACCACCCGCAAGGGTTCAATTACCTCCGTCCAGGCCGTGTACGTGCCCGCTGACGATCTGACGGATCCCGCCCCCGCCACCACCTTCGCCCATCTGGACGCCACCACTGTGCTGTCCCGCGGTATCTCTGAGTTGGGTATCTACCCCGCTGTCGACCCCCTCGATTCCAAGTCGCGTATGCTGGACCCCCGTATTGTCGGTGACGACCACTACGAGACCGCCACTCGCGTCCAGCAGATCCTCCAAGAGTACAAGTCACTGCAGGACATCATCGCCATTCTGGGTATGGACGAACTGTCTGAGGCCGACAAGCTTACAGTCGAGCGTGCTCGTAAGATCCAGCGTTTCCTGAGCCAGCCGTTCACTGTCGCCCAGGTCTTCACTGGCATCGAAGGCCAGCTGGTCGACCTGAAGGACACTATCGCCTCGTTCAAGGCTATCCTGAGCGGTGAGGGTGACAGCCTTCCCGAGGGTGCCTTCTACATGGTTGGCAACTTCGCGTCTGCCCAGGCCAAGGGTGAGAAGATCCTGGCTGAGCTTGAGCAGAACTAAACTGGGTAACCCCTCGGTTTCAGTGTCTGGTTTGGGTTCTGCAGGAATATTATTTTCATCCTCTTTGTAATCTACTGTCGTGTTCTCGGGTGTGTGATGTACATTTTTTGTTGCCTGTTCTTCTTTTTTTTCTCGAGATAAGTAAAAAATCTTGTATAAGGGGGGGACCGCAGCAAAAAGAATATTTTTCAAAGCAAGAGAAAATATATAAAAAAGGAGCGTGAATCTCGAAAGCGACAAAACAACTTCAAATCTCAACGAAGCCCACTGCAAAAGCGTTTTTGTGTTTCTCTACTCTTTATGTTTGGCTTTTGTTTTGGGCCTCTCCCTCGCCCCCATCTTGTAAGTAGGAGCAGGAGCTGTCAATTTTTTCTCTTGGAATTTTATATCGTTCCTGGTGATGTCTCCTGCAGTTGATGTTATAGCGGCCTGTGATAGTTTTAAGATGGGAAAATTTACGGTTTAATACATCGTATATTGATCGTACTTGCTATTTTAATATATCTGTATGAAATAGCGAAAAAGAAAAAAAAAATCGATAAAGGAAATAGGACGTGTGACACAGCTTTGTAAGCTGTCGATTATTCTGTATATTCTAATACGATCAAGTAAGGATAGCATTTTAAGTTATGAGGGCGAAAAAGATAAATCTAAAATCAATCAACACTCACACGTGGAATAAGATAAATAGAACGGAAAATAAATCTAACAAACTACATAGAAAGGGCAAGTAAATGCGATGAAGAATTTAATGGGAAAACGATCACAAAAAATGGAATTTCTGTTCTTTGACGGAAAACCCCTGCTGAGAAGTGTATAACTTTAATGTTTGAGATAGTAGAGCTCGTGACTAGAAAGTAGAATAGCAAGAAGCATATTGAAAAGAAGATTCGATTAAGACAGAGGTATTCATGGATGTGACTCGGCAATGCGGCTCCCGCCGACTGGCTGGTATTCGCCACAACCCCCACGGATGAAAACAAGCCACCGACTAGGAAGGTTGAAGCGTCAGTTTTCGACTTCTTCCTTGATGTATGATGATACCATGCTAGTCTTCCATCGCGCATCCTACATCAGTACATGTAGTTCTTTGCTTGTCATATCCATTCCCAGTCTCTGTTTAGGCGAACATGAAGGGTACTCATTGCTCAGCCCCTACATCTGGAGAGGACAAGATATTAAACAAATACCTACCTATCACGAGGAAACCCTTTCCATTCGCAATGTCTCGGAGGCAGACGACCGATACATACTTATACGTATGCTGTAGTATATACAAACCTGGACCTAAGTAGCATCGCTGAACAGGGGGCCGGTGAGTGCGAAACGAACGTGCGATTCATATTGGGCAAGACTCCCATTCATCCACAGGACTATGGTATCTTATATCATATATATATTCTTAGATGCTTATTTTACCAAAGAGGGAATGCGAAGTGTATTTAATCAACCACCTTCCCAAGATCCTACATATTCTTGGCCTAAGTGCTTCCTGATCTTCCAACCCCATCTTACAGGGCTACAGCGGGCCGTGGCTGCGCGTGCAGATTTGGCACGGCAGCGCCGACTCTACGTTGGCCCCCGGAAACTACCACGTAGAGATTAAGCAGTAGACGTGTGTTTTAACGTTCCGCAAACACCGACAGATACGAGGAAGAGCTACCGGCAGTCCAAATACCAGACGGATGATCACGGCGATCATGTCGAGGGCATCTATGCCACCGGCATCGGTCATTCCGTGCCATCCAATTTGAAAGGGGCTGAGAGTTGGTTTGGGCTGGTGTGATGTAGATATGACGAAGAAATGACGCAGGGAAGACGTCGTGGTGTTAGGTGCCCTGGGCATGTTGGAAAGGTATGGGCGGTTGTATTTTAGGACAAAATAGGGCGTTGTGATACGATTGCCATTTCGATCTATCTAAGTTGGCTGCGGTAAATATATTTTCGTGTGGGCAAATCTCGTTGGTGCCTTCAAGGGTTTATACTGGTGGCGGCAATGTCGTCACTGGTTGTCTCCTTTGCGGAGGAGGAGACCTCGCCTGGGATGTTCAGACTTAGATGCCGGAGTCCAATAATTTCTTCAGGGCGAAAGACGACGGATGATGTGTCAAGAGGTTCGGCCATGTTCCAGACTGCTGGCTTCCCTGTATCAGCTTGAATCCAGGAGCCGTTGAATATGATATTGCGGCCGGAGTTGTCAACAAGGCCCAAGCTCCTCAGCTGGTTGTCCCGAGTTTGATCGTAGAAAAAGTCCGGCTGCCAAGAGTTGTTGTTGAGGAGGATTTTGCCAATGGAGATCTCTTCATCAGTCTCTAGGGCCGCAAGGGGTCCCGAGATGAACAACAACCAGTCTTCATCGAGGACGTCACGAATGTCTTTGATTTCCTTGTCTGCAATTCCCTGCATCCACCACAACCTGCATAGCTTGATAAAGACAAGGTAATGTGCGAGAATGATCAGAGCTCGTGGCCGGTGTTCGCGGGCCACATCGACAAAGCCTTTTGGTAGAAATGTGAACCACGTAATGATGCGCAGGCTGAGGATGCGGCCCATGCCCGACTCGAGTTCCCGGTACAGCGACCCCATATACTTGAGTGTCTCATAGTACATGTTGATGTGCATATAGTCAGGCTCGTCGTGGCGGATGGAGCTCACCATGAAGAGCAACTGGTTGGGGATGTACTTTGTTGATGCATCCAGATTGATGGGCGGCCGGGCGAAAAGTAGGGACATGCCCGACTGGAAGAGCATTTCCGGCTTGATAAGCTTGACAATAAGGCCGATTCCGCGCCACACGACCATCCAGTCGAGAATGTACAGTGGTGTACTGTCTGCGTCGCGAAACATCTCTGACGACAGCGAACATAGTAGGAGAGAACAGGCCAGGAGCGCAGGATACGTGTCGGGTGTGGCTTCCTCAATCGCTTTGCGGTAGCCGGCATAAGCTCTAGCGCGGTACACGAGCACGCGAGAAGGCTCAATGGGTTGGTTCAGTATCTGCAGCTCGAGGGCGGATAGGGCGAGCAAGCAGTCCATGAGGAACCTGCTGGAAAAGGCATGGCGTGGAATCGCAACCCGCAAAATCTCGTCGACTTGTGGTTGGTGGCCGGCCTCTGCTGCGAATGCATCGAAACCTTTCGCAGTGTAAAACCAGAGAAGCTTCATGTCCGTCTGGTCGATGGACGGTGGGAGGTAGAATGGCTCCTCGAGCAAGTTGAAGCCACCCGTTATGCAGGCACCGCCACCCCTGTTTTGCTTTCTTGCAGGGCCACTACCTGAGGCATCTGAGCCCCATTCAACACTGGCTGAGTCACCCGTTGAAGAATATAAATACGGAGAAGCGCTCCGAGAGTTGACGCGGGAGACAACGGCGGCGGACCAGTCCTCAGAAGAAGAAGATGATGAGGCGGAGGAATGAGGCACTAAAGAATTTGATGTGGAGGCAGACGAGGCGGCGGCTGCTGCTGATGCTGCTGCCGAGAGTGCTGCCGCGCGGACGCTGTGAGACGAAGCAGAGCGGGCCGCGGAGAATGTGTGCTGTGTGGAAGGATAGACACAAGTTTCTTTGCGCAACGTGCATGCTCGACATCGCGGCCGCTCCTCGTTGCACTTGACCTTGCGGGTCTTGCAGTTCACACAGCCGGCGCGGGATTTCTTATGGGGCCGCTTTGCGTGGTACGGCCGGTCGTTGATGGTTCTGGCCGGCGGAGCCTGGCTAGATACCGGCGCAGCGCCTAAGTCCTCAGACTCAATGTTGATTTCTGGTATCGAGCTCATCGTGATGTCGACGTAATGTGAGTGGAGTCTGCTGAAGTTCGAAGTTGTCGGACGTGGTGCAAGCGCGCTACATAGTCGAGGATGACATTTCTGATATTGTCGTCGCAACAGCTGTCGTTACTGTCGTCGTTGTAAGAAGCACGTTATGATTTCGATACGCTGAGTAGGAATGTCCTGCTGTGTCCCTCACCCCTCTGAAGGATCTGAGCGCATTTGACAACAGCTTCGTGCGGCGCTCAACTATCCCGCAGCCCGTTGTTAGTTCGGGATGTGTGCCGATACAAACTACTGGTAGGCAAAGCAGTCGATATTTTGCCAAAGTGGGACATGCGGCCGAAAAATGGATCTAAGTAGGGTAGAGGAACGGACTGGCGGCTAGGGCTGCGCGGCATTCAATGCAGGGGAGTAAGATACAGTCATGGCTTTAATTTTTTTTATCAACCAGTGATGACGAGATACAGGGCAGTGAGCAAAAGTGGAAGGTGCGATCTGCACAAGGCATGAGGGCAAAAAAGCGAATTAATGGAAGCTGCGTCAGACTTAAAAGAGAAAGAGCAGAGGACGTCCCGACAGTCTGACACGAAGCAGGCAAGAACAAAGGACGGGGATGTCAACTGGGATGTGACTGGACATTCTTCCCATTTCTGGTCTGTTGTCCTGTATGTCGTACTCTGTACTGCGACAAGCCATTACGGCTCGCGTACCCCAGCCTGTCTAGGACTGTTGGGCAGGTTTACCGGAACGTTTACGTCAGCGCTGACTCTTCCTTCTGCCAGGCTTCATGGCTTGTCCAAGTTTGGCACATCGTATTTAAATGTGTGGTCAAGCTTTTCTCGCAAGTTGCTACGGTTCTTGTCCATGCTGAATACGGCACTGAATGTCGTGTGCATGGTTATATTTCCTCTACTTCAAGAAGTATGTCGTACTTACGACGTCGTGCCATATTTGTCCACCCATCATCATCACTATCCCTGGGTTACTGCTGCCGTTTTGCAGCCCCAACTGACTGGTAGCTTGTTGCAAATTTCGAAGTTAAACTCGCGTTGGTGGGGCGGCGTTTGTCAACGGCGGCCTTTTAGAACCGTCAGCACGTAACAGGGCAATTTTACAGCGTCAGGCGTTAGTACCTTGTAGACCTCGTATTTAATAACCGACGGTCAGCCCGATATATGGGTCTCCCTTTAACTTGTTAGCGCGTCACTCACGCGTCGGTTCGCCCAATGGCCACTTTGCGCATGCAAAACGGCCCACGGCCTACTCCGATATACGACCGTCGACGGTTGGGTGCCGGTTTGTGAGTGTCATGAAACGAGACGCAGTTGTCTAGCCTTGAGCATAGCCTTATCTGAACTGCAGAACTATCTGCACCCGCCACAGATAGCTTTGCATTGTTATTTTGCCTCGACAAGATCTGTGCGATGCACGCGACATCTCCGCCGGAGTCCGTGGAGGCACAGCCCATTGTGCGCCTCCTCCAAAGCTTCCCTGGTCGTGAGCAGCACATCAAGACCTTGTCGACACTTGTTGATGTAAGTGCATGAAAATTTGTGCGATAGAGGCCACCCACCGGGGAGCATTGGCGTGGATATTCTAACATGCATCTGGTCGTTAGCCTTTCCTCGCGCCATGTGGAAACATCGTCGTTCACGGCACGGAGGCGACCGGGAAGAGTGCTGTGATAGCCGGTGTGCTGGACATGTTCTCATCTGCCGTTGCCCCAGGTGCAGCCACGGATGCCCGCCTGGCCCATGGTGGACTTGAAAGCAGTCTTGATTATGCTATTGTTGACTCCAACAAGTGTGTCACGGCGCGGCATCTGTTCGAGCGGACGGTGGCCAAGGTCTCGGAGTCCGTCCGGTACCTCGGACCCAAGGCCCGGCGCTGCGAGACTCTCTCCCAGCTGACCGTCGAGCTCTCCCATATGCTCCAGTACAGTGAGCACCCCGAAGACTGGCGCTTTGTGTTAGTGTTTGATGCCATTGACCGCCAGCGGGATGCGCCCGCCACGCTCCTGCCGGGATTGGCCCGTCTGTCCGAAGTGGTACGTTATAAGAAGGCAACCGAAAACAAGAGCCGATGCCAAGGCAGCCCAATCTGACCTCCCCATGTAGATTCCCAACCTTACTGTTATTTTTATTGTCACATTTCCATCGCCTTCTATGCTGCGGACGAGCTTTGTCCCGCACATTCAGTTTGGCAACTACTCCAAAGCCGAGTTTGTCGAAATCCTCAGGCGCTCCCCACCGCCAGCACTGGAAAGTGCCACACAGGAGGAGACGAACGAGCTGTGGACGCGACTCTGCACGGCGGTGCACGACTCTCTGACTCGGACAGCTGGCCGGAACCTACCTGCTTTCCAAGAGGCCTGCAAGGCACTATGGCCCAAGTTTACGGCACCCATCCTGGCCGGCACACACGGACCGCGAGAGTTTTCAAAGCTCCTGATTGCGGCGCGCTCTCACTTCCAGGACGAGTCTTTGTTGGACCCGCGGTTCGTTGTGGCCGCAGCGACCCAAGCACAGCCACAGTCGCAATCGCAATCGCAACCAACACCGCAACTTGCAACAAAGGACTCAGGAGATTCTCCGGCCGAAAATATCTTTGCTGCCCGCAATCTAGCCACTCTTCTTCCGGCTACGGCCCGTTTGTTCCTCTTATGTGCGTACCTGGCCTCTCACAACGCGACTCGCCACGACATGACGCTCTTCTCGACATACTACCACGGCAAAAAGAAACGTCGTGGCGGCATGGGCGGCGGTGGAGGTCGCACTGGCCCCAAGAGCAAGCACCGCAAGATTGCACGAAAATTGCTGGGTGCCCATAGCTTTACGTTGGAGCGCTTGCTGGCCATCTTTGTGGCCGTGCGCAGCGAATGGACGCGTGCGCCACCTGTTTCGGCAGCAGGCCGGAACTCGGCCGCGGCTATCATGGACGGCGACCGCAACACGGCGATTGCGACTCTGGCGAGCTTGAGATTAGTCGTGCGTGTGAGTGGTGCGGCCAGTGACCCCATTGACCGAGCCGGCAAGTGGCGTGTGAACGTTGGATGGGAGGTTGTACGCAGCTTGGGCCGTAGTATGGGTATTGAGATGGAAGACTGGCTGATCGACTAGGGGCCTCCTGATTTTATTTGGAGCATGGCGTACTAGACTAATTATTCAATTGCATGGCATAGGATGGCATAGCGTGCTGGAAATGTGGAAGCCGATAGGGACTGGATATTTAATGAAGAATAAAGACGAATATTCTTTTGTTACAGAGGCAAAGAAATTATTTTTTTGTAGATAGATGCCCGCCGACCAACTCCCAGTAGATCAATGCACAATAGAGAGTATCCCAAAACCAAGAAATCAATTAGAAATCAAAAGGACAGCAAAGCCTGATATGACAGCTGCACGCTCTCTCAGAAGCGGTACTTGGCTTCCTTCTTCTTTTCTGTCTTGCGGTCCTCAACCACCTTCTGCCGCTTGCGACTCTCTTGAGCAATCATGTCCGTCAGATCATCGTCGTACTGCCGCCACTGCGCACCAACACCCTCTTCCCGCCGACCCTCTTCGAAACGCTGTTTCAGCTCATCCTTGTTGATACCGTCGTTGCTCAGTAGTGCCTCGGGATCCAGTGCTACATCCACATCACCAGGCTTCTTGCGCTTGCGTGCACCATCGTCGTCCTGACCCAGTACAGGCACAGCTGGGCCGCGGCCTGTTCGTGATAGGTCGTATGTCCGGTCGCTACCAAAGAAACCATGTGCCTGTGCTTGCCGTTCGGGGATGACTGTGTATGCAGACCGTGGGGGGCGGCCCGCCGAGGACTCCTCGGTCTCGTATCCGCGCCGTTGTTTGCGAAGGTCGAACTCGCCGCCTATGTTTGCATCCACACCTGTCGGGAGGTCGGTGGGCACAGAGCTGATGTAACCGCTGGGCGTCTCCAGACCACCTGGCACATTACGCTCGTCCTCGTCGTCGTCGTCTTCGTCGTCCTCCTCGTCGTCTTCCTCTTCCTCAGACTCGTCATCCCCTGGTGGTTGCAGCTCTCCCCAAATCTCCCGCTCGATCGGTTCGCCGGCCGCCGCCGATGCCTGGCTGGCGTCAACAGCACCCGAAACATCGTCCGCACCTTGAACACCGAAAATATCACCGCCGTAGAGGGGGCGGTTGTATTCGTCAACGGGAGGCTTTCCCCACTGTCCTGGAGCAAAGCCCCAGGAAGCGCCTGGTGGTAGTGTCGAGTTGAGACCGGGAATCTTGAGGTTCGGGTAGGATGGCGGGGGACCAATGCGCTGTTGCTGGAGCAGCCAAGGCGGCGGGAAACCTGGAGGCATATTCAGGGCTTCCTTGAGAAGATCACTGAGCGGACCTGGTTTGAAGTTGCGGAACTCCGTCTCCCACTCCTTGCCCTCGTAGTATACATCGCCGAAGCGGGTGAGGGAGGGTTTTGTCTGGAAGCGGAAGAATGCGTCGTAGAGTTTCTGGTAGTCGATGTCAAGCTTTCCCATCTTTGGTTGCACACGCTCGCGCTGCTTCTGCTTGAGTGTTTGCTCGGCCTGCTTCTCAAGCACGGCATCACGCATCTCGGTGATGCCGGTCTCTGCAATGAAGGGGGGCAGTTGGAAGGGAGGCTTTTCGACACCGCGCTTGCTGGAGAGATATTCGCGTTTGAGGGACCAGTGGCCGGGGACGGGGACGACGTTTTTCTGGGCCTTGATAACGACGAGAAGACGCGGATCCGAGGACGAGACATCGTGCCAGTCGACGACCTCTGGGTTTTGGACAAGCGCTTTGAGCTCGGCAATCGAAAGCGTGTTGAGCTTCTTGCGCTTCTTCTTGGACAGCTTGAGCCGGCCGCCGTCCTCATCCTCCTCGTCTGGAATCATCTCCAGATGGTCGTTCATGAAAACTTCACCCTGGTTGCCGGCGTTCGCTTCACGTGCGATATTGTCGTCTTCTGGGTTGGGGCCGAATTTGCTGAAGACGTCTTTGAACTGGGCAAATGCTGGGTCGTCGTAGTCGAAGCCCCCCAGGATCATCTCAGGTTCGACCTTGGAATCGTCGGTACTTGGACCCTCCTTCTTCGGTTCGCTTGCATTTCCTCTCGCTGCCCTTGCTGCCGCTGCTTGTGATGTGGTGTCAGGCTTAGCTTCGGTTGTTGATTCGGTTGCGCCGTTCTTCTCTGTGGACTGTAGATCGGCCGCCTCAGACTTGGAGATGTTAGCATGGGAATAGCCGATGTGTGTGTCAAGGCAATCGCCTGATTCTAGCTCCCTGTCACCTACCTCTGCCTTGGCCTTCTTCTCCTCCTTCTTCTTCGCTCGCCGCATCTGGTTCTTGGTCATCTTGGGGGCCGCCATGATTGCCTCCCAGACCGCGGTCTATGCAGCGGAGACGATGTAAATAGGCACTCTCGGTGGATCTGAATAAGGAGTCGTCCAAATATGCCTTTGGTGATGCTAGTTTATGATGTTGGCCGTGTGGTGGCGACAACAGATAGTTGCAGTCTGTGGGTAGTTCGATGTCTTGGTAATTGCTCTGCAGCGCGCCAGCGCGAAATTCTGGTGATAGCTCGCCTGCATGCTTGGCAGGAGTGCAATTCGTATGTGGCGCAACAATGTGGCTGGTGGCCATGTTATGATCCGAATCCGTGCTAGCGCCGTCCATAGCATCCTTCGACATTTGTGCAAGCACAAAGAACACAACTACGAAAAGTAGTCGTAATACTCGCCAGCTAACGTGGTACCACTGGCCGATACGAAGACCCGCTCTCAATTTCGTATTGACGCCAGTCCTGCACAAGGTTGCACACGCTTGTATGTTCTAGTATCCCACTGAATTGCGACACATTTTCATCTCTGCAACCGCCCCTTTCAGCCAGCGTGCCGTGTCGTCGACAGTTAAATCCCCAGCTAATTTTCCGACCTCGTCTGTTGCCTGTTGCTACCTCGACCGCTTTTCTGTGCCGAATCGTCCGTTCCATCAACAGTGCACTGTTACTGAAATGCGCTGGCCGTGGGTGCCACTGAACCCTGTCCTCTCGATCTGAAGCATCGCCCGATTCCGCCATTCAGCCTGCTATTTGCTCCAGCCTTCCGTTCTTGGCTCTTCCTTAATCCTCTTTCTTCCCTTCTTCCTATACTATGCCTCATGCGACAACAACAGCCACGACTGTCCTCCGCAAGCCGTCACCAAATAACGCGCCAGCGCCACGACGCACGCTTGACGTCGCGATGGGCTCTCAAGATGAGGGCCTCGAAAAGTTCCCCGAACTCGATGTTCACGACACGACCGGACTCGACCACAGCTATGGCGCTTCGTCGAACAAAGCGAATGGAACGTCTACAGCACAGCCGTCCGTGCCACCAGTTGACCAGTGGCGGGCCCGTAAAGACAGCAGCGTGCGCTGGAACATGCCGCCTGTGACCAACGGCTACGGCGGCGGCCATAGCCATGGCCATTCGCGACAGAAGAGTCTTGGCGAAGCCTTACGCACAATACGCACACGATCTGGTAGTACCAGTCAGAACGTGCACGAGATTGCCGATGCTCTGAAGGCACCTGTTTCGCCTATGCTGATAGTATGTGGTCTTTTATTTTTATTTCCTTTTTATGTCAACAATCCCAAGTCAATGGAGAGCGAGAAACTGACTATGCTTGGCTGCTTCTAGTTCCTCTGTATCCTTTGGTACGGATCCTCTGCCCTGACAAACACCTCTACAAAGTCGATTTTGAACGCTTTCGAGAAGCCCGCTACTCTCACGATCGTCCAGTTCGCCTTCGTTTCCTTTCTCTGCATCCTGTTGTCATGGCTGGCACGTGTATTTCCATCGCTGAAACGCACTATGCCCGTTCTTAAGCACGGCATTCGGTACCCGGATGCCGAGATTATCCGCACGACACTGCCGCTGGCCGGCTTCCAGATTGCTGGCCACCTCCTGAGCTCAACCGCAACAACAAAGATCTCCGTTTCGCTTGTGCACACAATCAAGGGCCTCTCCCCGCTCTTTACCGTCTTCGCCTACCGCATCTTCCTTGACATCCGGTACCCGACTGCAACCTACCTCTCTCTCGTCCCCTTGACGCTTGGCGTGGCGCTTGCCTGCTCGGGCGGCCACTCCTTCAGCGGTGGCCAGCTGCTGGGCATCTTATACGCGTTGGTGGCCACCGGCATCTTTGTGACCCAGAATATTGTCTCCAAGAAGCTCTTCAACGAGGCGTCGCGTGCTGAGGCTGAAGGCTTGAGCGTGCAGGCGCGCAAGCTCGACAAGCTGAACTTGTTGTGCTACTCGTCCGGCATGGCATTTGTCATCACGGGCCCCATTTGGTTCTGGACCGAGGGCATTGGCCTGCTCGGAGACTTCCTATATGATGGCTCGCTGGATCTGACCGAAGGCCCGGATTCGTTTGACCACGGCCGGCTGTTTGTTGAGTTTGTTTTCAACGGCTTCTTTCACTTCGCGCAGAACATGCTGGCCTTTGTGTTGCTGTCGCGGGTGTCTCCCGTTACCTACTCGGTGGCAAGTCTGATCAAGCGCGTGTTCGTTATCAGCGTGGCCATTGTCTGGTTCCGTAGTCCTACCACCTGGGTGCAGGCCGTTGGCATTGGCCTCACTTTCCTTGGCCTGTACTTGTACGACCGCACAAATCAGAACAAGGCCGACCGACGCGCACGCACTATGACGGGCGCCAAGGATGGCGAGCCGCTTCTGCCACTGAACTCGGGGCCGTCGGCAAATGGCATCGGCCTTGGCTTGCAGAATACTGGGGGCATATTCGAGAATGGCTCCTCAAGTCTTGCAGCGGGCCCTCATCCGTACACGGCTGGTTACTCCGTGTCGGCGGGTGAGGACTACAAGAAGTCTGATGATTTCGGCCGTGAAACTCTCCGCGGCAGCAGTGCTGGCACTGCTTCCTGGATGCCCCCTCGCACGCGGCAAGAAGATACCTGGCGCGTGGGCGACCAGGTGCCTACTGCTACATGACATGCTTTTCACCATTGTTTCCAAGTTAATATTACGACCAGTCCCTTTACGGTGCATTCATGAGACACCTTTGAACGTAAACTGCGTCCCTAGGCGACAGTGAACTTGCTGGATGGCAAAATTCACGGAACTATTGGAGTGCGGATGTGTGCACACAATTCCACAGATTCGTATGGTTTTATTTTGGTAATGCTAGTGAGTGAGACTCCTTCGTGTTTGAACACATTCAATACTGTATTTTTCCCCATAGAGGAGTTTTGGAGCGGCTTGGTTCTTTGATTTTTTTTAGGTTTTTTTTTCGCCTCTTTCCCATTCTTTTTCATGTGTAGAACGTCTTGTTCTTGTACTTCTATCCTTCCACATCCTTTCTTCTTCTTCTTCTTCTCTTCTCTTCTTAAGATGAACATGATTATACTGCATGCGGCAGATGACTGGGCAGCAAAAGGACATATAGAATATATAGCACTTCAATTTCGTGCACTTTTCTGACGTTTGTGATTGTGATGCTTACTTCAATGGTACTCATGAAGATTCGCCTTTCCCACAACGCCCCTCTTCGTCCTTCGGAGCCTGGTTGCCAGTGCACTTCATCAGCCTCGTTAGAGTCCACAATAAAAGCCAAGAGGTGGCGGGGTGCCAATGCGTTGGGTTGGCCTGGGTTTCTGGCCTATGGCTGATTGGCGCGGAAAAATCACGTGCAGTTGTTCAAGTCGCAGCACAGACGAGACTAGTGCGTGCCTTGCATAAGCGGCGGCGAGTAATGCTGGGTGAGTAGGGCCCCGCAATCACCAGTTTGAATTGCCTTATCCAGTACTTTGCCTCTTGCTCCCTGTGATTTTTTTCATAAGCACTTGGATTGCGACTTCCTCTTTTGTATTTTCGACAACTTCCCATTCATTCCTTCTGTACCGTTTCTCCAGGCAGCAACTGTGGGGCATCCTGAAGAAGAACCAATCAATACAACCACAGCACCATCCTATGCGGTTGACAACCGACTTACTTGTCTCGATAAAACGAGGCCATCTCCGCGCGCTTTGCGCCAGGAAGGACCTTGTCCTCTCTACTGATCACAATGTCTTCCCGACTACGGCAACGCTCGTCCGCAAACACAGCGACTGAGGCGGGGGCTTCGTCTTCTAGATTGCCGTTGCGTCCATCAAACGGCCGTGCAACGCGACATGCATCGATACGGACTTATGCGGAAGTCAGCGAGAGCGAGGAAGAGGAGGAGTACTACGAGGAAGACGATCATGAAGATGAGCGCGAGCAAGATTCCGACGACTCCGACAAGTCCTTGGCAGACAGTGACAGTGACGATGGCGAGGGCGAAACTGGCGACAGGAATTTCACGGCCCGGCTGCCGTCGAAACGTCAACGCCTAGACGATGCGTCCACTCCCGACAACAGCCCCTCGAAACGCCGACGCCAACCACAGCGCAGGGCAACAGCTGAATTTCTTGTTGGAGACGATGCCTATCTCTCACCGTCGTCCGATGGCGCACCGCGGAGACGACAGAAGCCGCGCACGGTAGCTTCATCGTCGTCCGCTCCTGCACATTCTGCAGCACCTACGGCGTCTACGCCCTCCCCACGACGAAGTAGACGAGATGCACATGATGCCAACAAAAAGAACCGTGGCGGAAAGATGACACCAACGAAGGCTGGAAAGCAGGTCGTGATGCACATCAATGATAAGAAGAGCGCGGGTGGGAAAGGTGACGGCGTTCGAACACCAACCTTGAGGGCTTTGTCGCCGCCACGCACCAACTGGCCACCATGGCCCACTCTGCCATACCTGATTTTATCGAGCATATTTTCCTATGGCGCTGCACCGCTCGACAACATTACGTCAGTGCGATGGCTCCTGGCTGCTAGTCGTACATGCCGAGGGTTCACAGAGCCCGCTCTGCGAGCTCTGTACGAAAGCCCACCAATGCTCACGATGAACATGGCGCACAACTTGGTCGACCATTTGGCCAAAGACCCGTCTACGACGCTTTTTGACTACCGTCAAAAAGTGAAGGCGCTCAAAATCGATGTTGGGTCGTTGGCGAGCCGCGTTTACAAGGGTCGCCATCTGGACATTCCGCGCCTGGTTTCCTACTGCCCTCGCTTGGTCGACCTCGACCTATACCACTACAAAGACAGGCCTCCATACAGAGAGCAAACAGAAAACCTGCGTTGGACCTACCCTGACGGTCTTTTTGAGGCACTCGGCGCAGCTCAGCCTGCTGCTACCAACACCACTGTGGACAACGGCGGACATGGCGACCCACAGGAAGAAGGCAGCAGTGCGAGTATGGCCCCTCTTGCCCAGGCTGCCGTTCCCACCGCTATTAGGTTGAAGAGTTGGCGGTGGAACCAGCGCCTTATGGGTCGTGACCTCGATTTAGACAGTGTGCGGACACTGCACTTGTCGCCAACTTTTGCGGGACTGTGCAAAATTAGTCTCGTCAACTACCAACGGCCGTCCCTGAATGCGAGGAATGCTGAGGACCCGGAAGTCATTGAGGCAGACCGGCAACAGGCAGTGGACTTTGCGGGATTACTCAATGCGCTGCCCAGCCTGACCCACCTTGCTGTGGAGTCATCGACGGCAGCGAACGACCTAATCCTCCCGCTGCTTCCCAAGACGTTGCAGCATCTTGAGCTGGTCAATTGCTGGGACGTGACGGCGGATCAATTTGCCGAGTACCTGGTGACACACGGTCAGGAGCTACGACAGCTGACGTTGCACTACAACCAGTCGCTCAGCCTGTCCTTTTTGTCGGTCCTGGGCACTGCCTGCCCGCAGCTGCAGGCACTGCGTATGAACCTGACGTACTACAGTCACCATGCATTTTACAACGACTCGAATCCGATGTATGACACCCTGCTGACGGCTGACGAAGTTCCGGCCTGGCCGGCTAGCATTGAAGTGATTGAACTTGAGCATTTGCGGAAATGGGAACCTGCTGCGGCCGAGGTCTTCTTCCAGTCGCTCGTTGATAGTGCACCACACGTACCACAGCTTCGTGTCCTTGCCATCAAGGCCATGTTGGACATCCCCTGGAGACAGCGATGTGAGATGCGAGACCGGTGGGAGGCGACACTGGATCGTGTGTTCAAGCGACGTACGACTGCGCCAGAGCCGGCCAGCTCACTGGCGTATTATGCCAAGTCGCAGAAGCATATACGGCCCAAGGCCAAGGCACGGCATAGCGACACGGAGCCTTCGCGGCGCAGCCACCGGATTGCCACTCATGTGTCCAACCCGTCGTCACGTGCCAGTAGCACAACACGGGGCCTGCGCCACATGGCACCAACCGGCAGAGTGTCATACCGCGAGCCGGACACGGACGAGGACATTTCGTCAAGCGATGAAGACGATGAAGACGAGGATGACAATGATGGCAAGCATACTCGGGATGAGAAAGGTAAAGGTGTCGAGCAAGCTGGTCGTGAAAATAGTGACAACGAAAGCGACAAGATGGACATCAGCGGTGGTGAGGGATCGTCTACCGGTCCCAAGCGCACCGGACTCTTTGTACACGGCATGTGCGATGTGGTCGATATCCGCATCGACAACCAGAAGCCCGGCGAAATCCAATACCGTATGGTGGACTTTCTGGACAGTGACGATTCCAATTCGGACGACGAGTGGACGGGAGATGGACCCGAGGCCAACGACTACGCGTGGTGATTGCGCATGTATGAATTGGATGCACATTTTGACGTGTTAAAATCGGCTTCCGATTATCAAATGATGCCATAATGTAATAATACACGTTGTCTCAATGCATTCACTATCAACGGTAATAACATGCAAGTGTCTATGATATGTGTATCCGTTTGGTGTCTGCTAGTAACTAAGATGATAACGCCAAAATAAGGCTATGCTCGCTTCAAAATGCATTGCTGGTGGTTTATGTGATGCTGTGTGATGGAATCGATTTCCCATTTCACTTTCACTTTTCCCGACTTTGACGATCCTGGCCGTTGTTGTCCTTCTTTTGCTTCTGTATTGCTTCCTCCCGCCAGGTAGCGCCGTACTGCCACTGCACAGCAAGGCCAGCCAGTGCCACGAACTGCAGGCTGGCACACACGGTAAACGCCAAGCCCGTGCCAATGCGGTTGATCAGCGGCATGACAAAAGTCGTGCCGCCGGCCGCAAGCAGGCAGCGGGCAAGGTTGATACTGGCACCGGCTGCCGCTGCGCGGTGCCCGGCGTGAAAGACGTCGACAAGGTACGTGGAGACGGCCGTCTGCGTGGTAATGGCGGTCCAGCCGGTAATAAACGTCGACACTATGGGCGCGGCAATATGGACGTGGCGGTCAATGGTCCAGCCGAACATGAGCAGGGAGGCGCACTGGATGGCGGCAAACATGGGCAGCAGGCGCAGTCGGGCCTTTTCCAGGGAGACAAGGGAGTCGGCGGTTCCTCCCTCGGGTCCGTCTTCTGCAGCGGCGGCCGCGTTCTTGACCCGCCTGTAGTCCATGTCCAACAGCTTCCCAGCAACAAGAGTGCCGACAATCGATCCAACACCGTTGGAAATAAATGTTAGACCAATTTGTGTTTCGGAGAGGTCGTACTCCGAAGCAAAAAGTGTGGACATTGCTGTGATGCACATTTGCCACCCAGCGTAGTACGTCGCCAAAAAGAGGACGACGGGACCAGCCTGCTTGCTGAAGAGGATGCGTAGCGGGGCCAAGACGTCAACCTTTTTGCGGTTGCTGCTGTTCCCGTCGGATGCCAGGGCCGCTGCGGGCATGAACGGCACCTTTGTGTACTTTTGGTAGAGCCGAAGCGGATACCGCGCAAACAGGCCGAGTGTTTGCGGGCTGCGTCCACCGTTTCCGACGAGGGCTCGCAGCGTCTCGGGGAGCAAAACTATCAGGAACAAGAGAAACACACCGCTGTAGATGGCGAGAAACCAAAAAATTGACCGCCACCCCAACGACGAACCGGCCAAAACGCCTCCGATAATGGGTCCGACGGCAACCGGCACAAGCATTCCAGCCTGGAATACGGCCATCAGGCCGCCTCGGTTGGCGCGCGTACTGACATCGCCGACCACACCCGAGCCCACGGCAATTGTGCTCGCGCTGCCGGCGCTCTGCAAGCCGCGCAGGACAATGAGGGCTGCGTAAGTGCGGCTGAGGGCGAGGCCGATACAGGCGGCTAGAAAGATGCAAAAGGTGCCGATGTAGGCGACACGGCGTCCGCGAGCATCAGAGATAGGACCCCAGAGACTGGGTGCCAGCCCCTGTAGGATGAGATATGTCGTCACGGTCAAGTTGATGAGCTCAGACGAGACATTGAAGTCGGCTGCGATGGTGGGCAGCGCCGGGAAGTAGATGTTGGACGCAAAGCCAGAGACTGGGCAGTGCGTTAGTATACGTAGCTGATAGAAGGCAACCAGAACTTGCCGGCCACTTACAAGTTGCGGCGATAGAAACGAGTAACACAATCAGTGCACGTTGGCGGTTGTCAAAGATGCTGTATGGCTCTTCGCTGCAATTGCTTTCGGTCGGTGACGAAGCTGCAGCATCTGGAGCCGAAGCAGCGGTCGGTGACGATTCATGGCGTACAGGGTCGGCCATGGCAATCATACACATCCAAAGTGGATTGCAAGGCTCAGGAAAGCTCCGTCACAGATCCGGAGTCGGGGTGTGCAGCCAGTTATATATGTGCCGTTGATAGTGTGGCAAATCATTGATGTAAGTCATCATGGCTAGCCGCGGAGTTGAGCGCCGGAGTTGAGCGCCGGAGTTGAGAAATCCCCTGGAGTTGAGATTTTTGGGCGCTGGGCCAGGGCCCCGGTGCTCGTTAGCTCGTTGTAATGGAGAGTCAATATGTGAGATATAAGTTCGGGCAGTCGGCGGACGTTTGGTGTCCTAAACCCAACAAGCAATTAGTCATTGGTATGTCGAGTCGTGTCTCTCCTTGGTTTTTAATTTTGAGTTATTCTCCAGCGAACCTCATCGGTATGACGCTGACGAGTAAAAGCTCAATTAAGTAGACAGTGTGTTTGTTTGCCGTGAATATCAACAAAGACAACATAATTACCGGACGAGACTCTTATTAATTCAAAATCAGTCGCCAGCCGCTCAAAGTCACCCCCCATGCGTGTTGCTTGTGACTGCATACATCATAGTGCCGTATTCATCAATGCTTTCCAGCCATTGGTCAACTCGTCGTCGCCTACGTGCAAGCCCAGGCGCGTCTTGTGGATTTGTATATGGCCACAGCTCGTCAATACGCAGGCCAGCGTAGCTCACGGTAGTATCTCCCGTTTCCGTCCATCTGTCGAGGTGGTGCCGATAAGCTCGGTTCCAGTCCGCCACTGTCGACACCTGCCACAGTGCCTTGCTACTAGGCGCCGGCAGACCGCGTAATTCTGTGCCAAGGTACGTGGGCAGCCCGTCGTGTGCCGAGAGCACGCTGTCAAACAAATACACAACGTACAGTGTCCGCCGCTTGGCCTCGGCGACAACCCAGGCGGCCCAGCGTGGGCATGCAACGTCGTGCTCGGCCTTGCACACGAGTCCGTGCTGGGAACTGGTGCATGCAATGTCCTGCAGGGCCATAATGGCTTGGCTCAGAAACGGGTCACCCTGGTGATCGAGCTGAAAAAACAGCACAAGGGCATAGAGCAGGTATGCCTGGAAAGCGGCGAGTGACGCCCAGTGGTTGATAGAGGCGCTGCTCAGGGTCTGCTGCTGCGCGTCCTCGTAGATCCGGTCCATCTCGCGCCTTATCATGGCTGCAGCAGCATCAGTTGGGCCTACAACTGTCATGCCACAGGTGCGCGCAAGATTTAGACACGTCGTGAGCGCTGCTGAAGATATGCGAACGTCATTTGCTGTCGCTGGCGTCTTAAGATTGTTGCTCGAGCTCAACTGTGCCGGGTGGATAAACGGCGGGATACCGCTACCATGAACGGCCATCCCCGAATATGCCTTCAGTGAGCGGTAGAGAAATGAAATTGTTGACGGCTGGTATGCCTTGACTTTCTGATCTGGTGTTGGCACATAGGCCTTCATCCAGCGTATGCTAATATCGTCTGCGTTTATGGGACAAATCAGTTCGCCGGCTGTCACCTCTGACACGCCACCAGCAAGGCCCTCTTCAGCATGATCGGTCGAGCTGCCCGCTGGAATGGTAATGGAAACTGGAGTCGCCGAATCACCTACCCGGGCATCGGAGCAAGCATTCGTCGTTGATGTCGTCTTCGCAGATGGTTGTGGATAGACACATGATAGACGCCGGGTGAAGCAACGGCCACAACTCATTGCTTTCCTGTCGCACTTGGCCTTTGCGTGCACACATGCTCGGCAAGCCTTCTGCCGCGATGTGGCATACCGAGATGTTCTCATACTGTCCAGGGCGGATGATAGTCCCAGAATAGAGGTTGTCGGCGCACGTGACTTTTGTGAACGTATCACGAGTTACTCAGCTGTTACCCGTCAGTAGACAACAGTTGCGTCCGTCTCAGGCCATGCATGACTCAGTCAGATTAGTTGTTGTGTTTTGTATGCTAGCCCGTCACGTTTGTTACTTCATTCCCTGGACTATGTTTCATTTTATATTGGAAGACAGCGGAAAAGGTTCAATTATTCCCCATTGTTGTCTCTATTGAGGACGGGAAAAAGTGGAACTGGCCTGGCCGACGAGCCCCTAATTGAACAGCGTCCTGTCCACTCAACAGAGGAAAGCGCAAGACAGTGCGGGTTTCAGGCGCTAACGGTACCTAGCGTACGACTTATTATATGCAGGGATAGCGCCTTCCCTCTTATGTTCGTTTACGCTGCGAATAACGCGTCCCATTCTCGCTCTTTTTGGTATTGTGTACAAATTTTGTCTTGTACTATGGGGAAGGACGAATGGAAAAGCGTGACCGCGACTTCCCGCAGCACAATACTACCCCGGCGAAGAAAGAACTTCCACAGGCAAGCAACACCAAGCCAAACCACCGGCCCGGCAGGCACGACCAACCTAATTGACTCGACTATTTTGCGATTTTGCTTGCCAAAGTCGAAACACAAGACTGGAGTCAAAATCGACGAAACAACCTCATTTTCGCGATAGCGAACAATGCATTGTCGTCACGTCCACTCCACAGCCTCTTGAGCACCCCTTTTTGCGCGCGCATTCCGCTACGGTATCGGGCCCTGCTCTTACCGCCGAATCGTGCAGAACCGGCGTGTCGCGTTCGCTTTGTTTCTTTGTGTCCCCCCCTGTGGTTTATAATCACAACAACAACAACATCGCTGTCAACGGCATCATCGGCTACCGCAGTGGAGGGGGCAAGACAACCCAAGACAGCCGAGCCGACACCCGGCCAAGGCGATGCTCATTCCGCCTCCAGCAAGCACTGTGACGAGGCCAGTGACTGAGCGACTTCGTGGTGTCGTTTTGACTTTTTGAGTCGGGGGCCAGCCTTGCAAACAATTTGCGTTTGCGAAAGGGTCTGGCTCACCTCACGCTCGCCATTCGCCATTCGCCGGTCACCATCTTTCGTCGACGGCCGCTCCTTGTCGCTCTCCACACCTTGCTTTCATCATCAACACCGCCGACATTGTCACTGAATCTCATTCGCCAATCAATTGTTTTCACATCTCTTGCTCACGCGTCCTCGCATATCACCCTTTCCTCGTACTTTTCGCACTTTTCTCGTACTGTCGTTGTCCCCAACTCAGCCTTTCCTTCTGCCGACCGGTCTATGGCCACCGGCATCCCATGTCGTCTCTTCATACCGCAAACTGGCTCTTCCAGATGCGCATCACTCGCCACCCAGTATCCTCTTCCCACTTCTCTCAATATTCGTCTGCTATACCCTTTCCTCCTCCTCCACTCTCTATAGACTTCATAACACCCTTTGCATTAACTCCAACCATGCCAATGGAACCAGGTCGCCGGCGGCTGCCGTTCCTGCACCGCAATTGGACTGCTGGTGTCACAGCGTGCCAAGAGTGGACTTCTAAGCGGAAGCGCCAGCCGCCGTCCACAGGCTCCGCGCCCGTATCGACGGTTCCAACAGCAAATGGCGTCGGCGAGGACTCCTACATGCACCCATTAAAACGGCGACGTGTTGCCCCGCCGCTGCCGGGTGCGCCGAGCGCCATTGAAGACCTCGTCAAGCTGCCCCAATGCCCTAGCGACCGCTCCAATGGCCTCCGTATCCAGGCATTCAACATCTTCCACCAGGACACCCCGCGCCTACTCTTCGCCTACGGCCTCTCTACCAAGGAGACCTCCGAGGTCACGCGCTACAATGTTCGATTCAAGGTCACGATTTTGAGTGAGAAGTATGGCCGCACCCAACTCATGTACTGCACTGCCCAGATTGGTGCAGTTCACGCCATTCGTGCGTCGTCCAACGGCCCGTACGGCCTGGCGAAGCTGGTACTTGAACCTTTCACCGTGCCGCTCGAAAACATTGCTGTCCTGCACCACCATGGCGACAAGTTGGGGCTGGCCGACAAGTACATGCTGCGTGTTGAGATTGAGTCCACGGCAAGCAATGAGCCATGGCCGCCGCTCAACCTCATATCGTTGGCAGACGCGAGCCTCCGCGGCAGCGACTATCGCCCCAAGAAGGCCTGTGACTGCGTGTTGTACGCCGAGTCCAGCGATTTCTTTGGCCGCCCGCGCATGCGAATTCCGCTGTGGCTGCGCGAAAGTGTGCAGCACGATCCAGTTCGCACTGAATTTGTCATGGACATGGACGTCCGGTGGACGACAGGTTTTCTCGAGCGGCCGCGTAGGCACCTTAACTTGGGTGTCCTTCCGACGATTGTTGCTCTGCACCCAGATGAACCACTACCGCCGCCTACGCTCGATCTGTGCGATCTCTGGCCCCGGCGACAGTCTTACCGTGCCCAATTCGCGGCGTCAACACTAGGCAAGAAGACCGCAAGCGCTGCATCAGAAGAGACAGCAAACGCACGTGCAAATGGCCACGTGAATGGCACCGCCAATGTGCCGGTAAGCGATGCGGTCAACGGCATGGCGAACGGCACAACGAATAGAGCAACAAATGGGACAACAAATGTAACGAACGGCATTGCTGCGACGACCGACCTTTCAGGACAGCTTCAGACTCAGATCAACCTCCAGTTAAACAGAGAGCTCAATGTTCAGGTCAACGCCCATCTCTCGGGTGCGACTGTTACAGCTGGCCCAGCAACGGCCATCTCAGCCGAAGCCGCTGACGACAACAATGACGATCTGGAGTGGCCATCCACGCCGAGCCGCTCACTTCGTACAAGGCGAGACCAGCCGGAATACAATGTCCGGAACATTACCAACAAAGCGCACAAGATTGGCGAACGGGGTCCGCGAAAACGTGGCAGCGATCTGTTCGCCAACGTCAATGGGTACACCAATGGTAACAGCAACAGGTCGAGTAGTCATGTCAAAGTGACATATTACTATCAGCAGGATTACGCGTCTGTGGACGGCTTCCAATGCTGCATGTGTATGGCGATGAACCTGGATTTGGACCATCTGCGTCTTCACTTCCGCTCCCATTCCCAGTACATATTTCGATATGAGCACCGACCCGGTGCTCGTAGTGGCGAGCACTTTTTCAAAATTGTGCATGTCCTCGATTCGAGCAATGCCCGCCTACAAGATATTGTTTACCAACTCGGCCGGCCGACTGGAGCTCTAGACATAGAAAAGTTCCTGCAGGGTGACGAGTCCTGGGTCACCGCAAGGTGCGGGCCACTCAACGATGACCAAGTCGTGAAGAACGCACAAGCGCCACGGGTAGGTTTCCTTGCCATCGTTGTTTTGTTTCTGAGCAATGTTCAAAATTATGCTAACGTGCCGTTTTCAAAAAGCCAAAAATCAAATCTGCTGCAACGCAGCGTGTGCCCACGCCAACTCCGGTGCCACCACACCTAAAGAAGAAAATTTTTGTGCCTTCTACACGGCAGCTGTTGTACGATCCTCTCAGCAAGGCCCTTCTAAATCCTGGGACAACACTGCGGACGAACGTCGTCGACGACAGCTGGCGCATCCACAAGCACCGTGAGATCGTCCAGGACTACACAGACCTGACCCCGGCCGAGAAGGACTTTATCCAGGAATGGGACCGCTTTATTATCTTGAAACGCATTGCCTCGGACGCCTACATCCCACGCGCCATGGTGCAGTTCATCCAGGAGAAGGGCCTTTGGCTCGTCTCGGACCTGGACCGTGCCATGGAGTTTGGCAAGCTCATGGCCGTCATGATGGCCCATGACATCTTGACAGATACGGATGTCGACAACATTACACAAGCTGTTGATGAAGCCTGGTCCCTCAAGAAGTCCATGGCAGCTGGTGACGACCAAGCCCTTGCCGCGGCTCAAAGCACTTCTGTGCCGAAAGTGTATGCACCACGCCGGGGTACCGGTGGCTGTCCCCTCTGTGGTTTCCGCTGCGCTGTGGCCGATTCGGTGATATGCTCCAACAAAGTATGTTTGTTTATTAATTTAATACCCTTGTCACTCTAACAAGCATACGTGTAATATTGACGAACATTCCTAGCAGTGTTCCCGCCGGCAATACCACACGGCGTGTCTAGGCCAAACGGCCATTGTGGACGTGGCAGAGCGTGGGGAGTGGTACTGCAACGACTGTGCCCATCTCGCTGACCCTGCGCATCTTGTGCGGCCGCTTGAACAGTCTGGGGCTGGACCGGTGGCTACAAAGGTCTTTTCACGTCCGTAATCTTTTACTGGTTTTCAGGTTTGCCGAAGGGTTATTATTTTTATTGGTATTTTCTTGTTATTTTATGTATTGGCGGTAGCTCTGGTCGTTTCGGGCACGGTTTTTTTAATTTCTTTCACAGATTCCAAACAATCCCCCCCGCTTCCTGTCAATGCTTCTCAGAATTTTTTTGGGATTTTCTGGTTTCTGGCCGATTTTTCCGGCTCAACAGAAGGCAGGACATTGCCACGGATAGGATTGATTGGTACTTTCCACTTTGCAAAACTAAGACATACCACAAGCTTTGTTTCGCACTCAACCTGGAGACTTGTATATGATGAAAAATTGAAAATATTTGGAGACGCTATCTACATTATGGCTCACCCGTTAGGATGAAAGGGCCTTCTTTCTCCATCTTTCAAGCTAGCCTCTTCCTATTTATCCATAGCGAGTTAATATTTTCTTTCTTAACTAGACCGGTTCATACCGGTTCATACCCTATAAACACCTTTCCGCCTTCCTCGTTGTCTTCCTCTGCATTCAAGGTATTTCCTCCCTAACTACATAAAACATGCAAGTTAAAAAGAAAGGGAAATGCCATCCCAAGAGAAATTCGCTGGCAAAAATGCCACATCATGTGAAAGCAAGCAATTCCAGTGTACAATCGTAAAGTGAAAATAGCAAGCATAACGAAAAACAGGCAGAAAACAAATCAAAGACAGTAAAATGAACTGAAGTCAGAGTAATAAAACCTCTCTCTGGTCCTGTAAAAATAGAAGTACATGGGGGTATTTCATGCGCCTGCTTTCCCTTCCTTTCCTATTTCCCATTTCACACACTTTTCCTTTCTGTAGGCACTCCACGCGTGTACAAGTTTGGCCTCTTTCTCCTTGTTTTACCAACGCCAAAGGCCTGGCGCGTCGCCTGGCGCGTTGCGCGCCGTGGGAGAACTTTGCGCTCCCGGGCAACCTATTTCGGGGGCTGGAGTTCCTGTTCCCAGCCTGCATTCTCTCGCTCGTTCCAGCGCCGAACGGTTGGCAGCATGGTACGGACCGTATCTTCGACACTCAGCCACGGGCCCACGACTACTTTGAGGGCGCTGTCGTTAACCGCATCCACGCAGTTGGCCACCTCAGTCCACGCGTCAATTCGTTGCTTGGTGGCCACCATCAGCTTGGACGCAACAGACTCGGCGTCGTGGCCAACAAACGACGCCATCATCTGCTCAAAGCAAATCGCGCGCAGCTGTACAGTCATGGCTTCCAGCGGGCGGAAATGACGGGCATGGCTCCGCAACTCGGCAAAGTGCGGCATGAGCCGCTCCCACACCGTCACGTCACCTGGCTTCCGCTCCAGATACCGTCCCTGGTTAAGAGACTTGAACGCAATGAGGTACGACATGACCATTTCTAGACTTAGCACAGCAACGAGCTTCTTTTCGGCCAGCGTCAAGTTTAGCGTTGGAGCAGACGAGCCGTCGGCCTTTGTCGACCCATTGGGCATCCTGCTCTTCACAATAGCATCGCGGTCGTGCTTTAGCTTCGTCCCCAGCTTGACGTACGTATCGTAACGGCGGCGATAATCGGAAACAGTGACGTTGCTTGTATGGTCGCTCTGGCTCGTCGGCGGCCGCTCGCTCGAACGTGGCGTGTAGCTCGAGTCACCGGGAGTGAGAACCTGCGAAGTATTGGATGTAACACGAGCCATGGGCGTAGATTTAATGGGTGTGGCGGGTCCGACAGGCGTTCGCGAGGCAGAGACACTCTTTTCTGCGACTGTCTTTGGGTGTTTGAAGGAAGACGACGTAGCAGACAAGGGTGGCAGCGGCTCGCTTGTGGAATTGTCAGACGGCGCAGGCCGCTTCTTTGTGATCTGAGCTGGAGACGGTGTGTTTTCGAGACTGACAGACCGCTCGGTCTGTTTCAACGGCGCCTTCAACGGGGTCTGTTGGAGGGCAAGTAAGCGGAGCACCCTCTTAACGTTCTTTTTCTTGTATTTCAAGACAACGACAAGAGACCGTTTAGAGGACGAAGACTGTGAAAAGGACTCCTTTGCCTCTCTGTGAGAATCGTCCTTTGTCTGGTGGCTTTCCTTGTGCGACGCCTCTTTGAGAGGGACGTCACCAATGTCTGTATCTGTGACAGGCCGGAAAGGTTTCTTTCCTGCAGATGGTGCATGGCCTGGCTCGTGGCTCGACTTTGATTTTGGCTCGGTATCCTTTGTTGCATTCTTCAAACGAGACAGTTCCTGCTCAACTATCGCAGGCAGTGTGGGGGAAAGAAGAGGTGGTATGCGTAGCGGCGAGCCATCTCTTTTGCTAGAGTCTGCTATGCTAGATCCTTTAGACTCGCCGGAACGGGGCTGTTTCGTCGAGTTAGAGCCGCGTTCGGGGTTGAAATGGAGTGGGGAAAGGATCGGCGGCAGCGCCGATACTGGCCCACTTCCGTCGTCTGGAGACCGCGACCGGTCGCGGTTCCGATTTGTGTGGGCTTTATGCCCGTTGGTCTTGGGTACAGATGGCGAGAGTGACGAACGGCGGACGGCGTCGGTACGACCTCTCTCCTTCTCCTTGTCTCGTTCTCGGCCACGGTCTCGATCCCGGTCGTGGTCCCGATTCCGTTCGCGCTGACGTTCACGTTCACGGTCATGGTCCCTATCCCGATCCATGTCGCGGTCACGATCGCGGTCACGGTCTCGATCCCTGTCGCGATCACGCTCCCGATCTTTGTCACGGTACCGATCGTAATCTCGGTCCCTGTCCCTGTCTCTATCCTTCTCCCGATCCCTGTTGCGTTCCCGATCCCTCTCCCGCTCTCTATCGCGGTCTCTGTCGCGGTCTCGATCCCCGTCTCTGTCTCTGTATTTGTCCCGTTGTTTAGCTTGTGACGTCTGCCGGTTTGTGGTGGGCTTTGACCTATCGTCTCGTCGATTATTAAGATCGAGGGGGCTTGGTGGGTCGTGAATACGGTGGTTTGGCTTAGAAGAGGAGGCAGCCAGTGGTGAATTAGAGGTCATGGAGGTATCCGACCTCGAGCGTTTGTGCGGTCGGCTCGCTGCGTCAATGGTGTCGGCTATGCGCTTTCTGCCGTCAGCTGCGCTGGGGCTGCGAGCACGCCTTGGAGATTTTGAAGGTGAATGTTGTTTTCTGCGCATGTTAGCCTTTGCCATTCACTGGCGGTCATTGGGTCTAGGATCAATAATGCCACTGCATAATTCATTTACCTGTCGCCATTGTATTCCGCTTTCGGAGGCAGATGCTGCCGATCAACATAGGAGGCCATAGCTCCTTCGGTTTTGCGCGGTTTTGTGTCTGGTTTGGTTGTTGTGGTGGGTGTGCCTGTTGGTGAACCGGGTAATTTTTTTTGATTCTTGTTTTGTTGATAGTCCTTAAAGGACATCTTTGTTAACGGCTTCTTCGTCTCGCCCTTGATGCCGGCCCCCGTAGGGTTGCCACACGGCAGTGCTGTGTTGGTCGACGACGTGGCTTTGCCGCGTTTGTTTTTGACGTTGTTCGGGTCGTCTTCGGTTTCCAGTTGAATGTCGAAATAGGGTCGTGTAAGCAGGATGCCACGGTCAGCTTCAGACACAAATGTGGTGTACTGCAGTGGCGAGGTATTGGGCCACAGGCCTGGAGGCACTGGGTAGCGGCCGGTGGCGGAGACAGAGAGGTGATACGGCCGATCGGGCAGGATGCGCTGAACAAGCTTGTTGATCTCCTGCGCTGCAACATCCATATTTCAGCCTCTTGAATATGCGCCAAACGCAGTGTGTCCTTCTCTTGCAAGCCCCCCTCCTCCTGGCCAAAGCAATGCGCTGGAGTCCACTGTGCCGAGGTCCGCTCTGATCATGAACACTTGTTGCAGTGTGGTAGTCTCTCTGTCGGCAAGAGACACATTCGCCGTGTGGGTCGCGAGGCGCGATGGGAGTTTGATATGAGATTCGCGAACATCAAAGAATGTGGGCGATCATTGTTCGTGAGGCGCTGCTTGGGTGACAGTCGTTGCTATCATACGCGCCTCTGCATGGGACACCGGTCAAGGCTAGTCGCTTGACGAGACCGCCCAGGTTGCTAGCTAAGTGCGCACCGCAAACGATCCAGACAAAGCGGCAGTGCTTCGAGTCCGGACGCACGCAAAGACCGGTCTTGCTGTGATCGGCAGGAAGTCGCGCAGGAGACTGGTCAGAAGACAAAGTCAGTATGACTGATGAGAAAGGCGATCGGGTTACGTCAACCCGTTTTGATGCGCCGTCCACGTCACAGCACTGCACAGCAAACGTGAAAGGCCAGGCGGATGACAAGCTTTCTCCACTGGCGTGTCTCTACTAACAGTTTTCTGGTAGGTAGTCCAAACGTAGCCGTGGGATCGACCCTTGGGAAGCGCGAGACGACGACTCGGTACGTGTCGGCGTGGGCGGACTCGAGGTGACAGTGTCGAAGCACTTCGCGTCGGGACAAAATATTGACAGTCCCAGATAAAGGTGACAGGCCAGGCAGGTATGCGCGACGCGACTGGGTCGTTCGTTCGCTCGTTAACAGGGCGTCGTCGTTCGGAAAACAAAAGCAAAACTGGGACAGTTGCTGGCACAAGAGGACAAGAGCGACAAGGTTGGAAAAAGCGGCGGGAAACGAATCGCCAGGCGCGCGACGTGTGTCTGGGCCGCGGCTATCGGCGATGAGTGTGAGAAAGATCGAGCATGCCCTCTGCTGCGGTAGGTCCTCGAACGAGAGAGTGCCGTCTGACGTGAAGGAATTGGCGAAAAGATGGGACGACAGCCGAGTGGTGGTGGTGTCGGTGGTGTTGGTGGTGGTGGTGGTGGTGGTAGTCTTCGTAGGTTATACGGCGGAGAGAGAGAGGACTGAAGTGTGGATTTGCGACGGGTGAGCAAGTGAGAGGTATGGAGAGAGGGATGGCTAGAATTGGATTGGTGGTTCAGGGGTGTGGGTAAACGCAAGACCACAGGCGAGGACAAACTGCTGGCGTGCTGGGCAAGGTCCCGCTTGTTGTTGGAGGTTTAGAAAAAAGTGGACCGCGGTTATCTGGTTCTCCCGCCTTGCTATTGTCGGTGGTGTCGCAAGTTTTTGGGGCGCGCGAAGGAGCAAAACGTGGAAACACAACAGAGCCAATGTGCCCAATGAAAGGCCCGAGATTGAACGGTCGTAAATCCCCGAGCGCAAACGTCAATGAGAGTGGAGGATATTGCCGTGCGGGGACAGAACTGAGTATGGGAGCAACATGCAAATGAGTGCTAAAAGTTGACAGGCGAAGAAGAAGAAAGTGAAGAGGACAAAAGACAGAAAGTTGAGATAGACGAAATCGAAACAACAGTATCTTAGAACGAAGAAAGAACAAAGCAGGAGTACGTCACCGAAGGAAGCTGTGGTTCGGGAAACGGAAGGCGCAAACGATCAACACTTTGCTTCGTCGTTGATCTGTGCTTGTTCTTAGCTGCGAAGGAAGGCGTTATTCTTGGAAGCGCGAAGCGAAAGTGCATCGTAGCGCTAACAGAGACGCTGCATTATGGCGCAAGAAAAGGTTCAGTGCCAGAGGTCAGCTTTCTACGACGTATTTCTATTCCATATTCTATTGTTCTGAATGAAGCCTAAGAGAAGTTGCACCAACAATGGCGCAAACCGACGGCATGCCAATCACCGGCAATCCGTCGAAAGGGCAGAGGTGAGGACGACGCCACCATGACTTCCGTTTTGGAGAGCTGTCAATTTATTGAGGGATCAACCAATTGCATTGCTTAAAGTGAGGAAAGAACAAAGCGCTCCAGGGTGAAGTCAACAATGGGCAGGCTCAACGTTGTGGAGACCAAAAGCGGAATGCCTAAGACACTACAAATCCGCGGCAAACACACATCAAGACAACAATCATAACGTGGCACAGTCTGTGCTATCGCTATTGCAGTTTCCAAATTTGATCCGATTGTCTTCGTGGGAATTTTAACTCTTCGTCGAGTATTTTTGCATCACAAGAAAAGTCGCTATTGCATAGACACGCCTTGACAGCTGCAGGTATACCAGGTATTATCCGTCAAGCCCCAATTACCAATTATCGCACCTAATGGATAATAAAAGGCAACATGGCCCTTGTAACAAATTATGTGATATCTGAGGTCATGAGATACTAAGTGTAGGTTGGCTGCCAATAAGGGCAGCCAGTAATAGTATGAGTCTCGCAGGCTACGAACTGGCGGATGCCGAGGCCACGGCAGCACCATTCACAGGGCGGTTTGTCGGGTCGTTCGTGGAAGCATTGCCGTTGGGTGTAGTCCCACTGGTCTTTTGCCGCTTTATCATCGACGAGGATTCACCCACAAGACCGCCGTTGTCCGCACGTCCTGCCAAAGGCCGCTTCTGACCTACCGGCGCAGCTATGATTTCTTCCAGTTTTTGGATAGCCTCGTCGGTGATTCGGTTGTTTTGCTTTATTAGATTGACATCGACCCGAAGTCTCTTCATGTCCTCCTGCATTTGCCGTGCATTTGGGTACATTTTCTCTAAGTGGCCGATGATAGCGTGGAATAAGTCCTTGGTTGTTAGGTTGTTGAATTGCGAGTCCAGTGTTGACACCATCATCCTTAGAGTGGCACATTGCCCGTCAAACTCGACCCGCACCGCCCGTACATCATCTTCTGAATACTGCATTCTCTGCTGAAGAAGCCGTATTTCTTTTTCGAGGTCTCGTTCATCTGGTTTGCTACCAGGTTGTGACGATTTCGTTGCCGGTCCTACGTTCGGTACTCGCGTGACAGCCGGCGGTACAGCCGTAAGTTGCTCTATAGGCTCGATAGGCTCAGCAGGGCCGACGGTGCTAACGGGCTCTGGCACCGGAGAAAGGAATGGTTCCAGTGTTGTTTCTGCCATGTCCGCATCGGTGTTGGCTGTCGTAGACGCTATTCGGACTTTGCTGGAGGTAGAGCCAGGCAGCTCTTTGAGATCCCGCACAGTCCTTTCGAGCTCCTTCAGACGCTCACTATCCGTAGATCGTTCCTTGGTCTCCTTGTCGATGAGATCACCAAATGTCACGGCCAAGTTGTCCCATCCCGTACGTAATTCTTTCCGCAGTTCGTCGCGAAGCTTGTTTCTCTCGATGCTGTTTAATGCAACCGCCTTCGCCTGTCGCGAATGCATATTTTCGACCTTCTCCGGTATCTTCTCTAGTGGACCAATTCGCTCATTAAGCATACTGATTTCTATCCGCAAGCTCGTGAAGTCGTCCCCAGGAAACGTTATCGGTGTTGTAGTGGGTGGTGTTCCAGCATTCGACGCAGCAGGGGCGGGAACAGGTGCAGTTTTAGAACATGCACCATGCACCTTATCATGCTGTCCTTGCGACTGTCCGTCTGCTGGCGGGGATGTTTTTAAGCCGGACTCAATTGCGAGCATCTCAGTCCTCAATTTTTCAAGAGCGACCTCCTGCTTGTCCAGCTTCTCCATCAGCCGCGGCTTCTCCATTGTCATGAAGTCGTTTATTGGCTCTAGATCAACAGCATCGATCTTTGTAATATTTGCACTGTGGTCGGCCACAATTGCCTGCATGCTTCCGATCATAGATGCTTGGATTTGCGACTGCGTGGTAAGTTTATCGACTTGCGGTACAAGTTTTGTGCTAGTTCCGCTTGCGGCGTCTATCGTCGAGCTCATAGTATCCACTCTTGTGGTTAGAGATTCTACGAGTCCAGCCAGGACTCTGACTTGATCTCGTAGCATCGTATTCTCTTCCTCCAAGGTTTCCAGAGACCGGCCTTGAAGTTTTGACTCCAAGATCTCCTGCCTTGTGTTCAGGCTTTTCAAATTTCCTTCCAAGGTAGCAACTGGCTGCTTCCACGCAAAGAAATGTGGCAAAAAGGTTTTGACTGCCGAGGAAAGATCCCCCGTGCTCTTGGTCACATTCTGCTCGGCAACCTCTCGCCGTCTAATCTCAGCGTCTGATTTTGGCCTGTGGAGCTCAGGCAAGGACGGAAAGTCGGAGTTTTTGGAAAGCGCTCGCATTTGCTCTTCTCTCCTTTTGTCCAGTACGTCGAGAGACTTCTTAGCATGCTCATGCTCCCCCAAATCTCTTGCCTTCCTGAGGATGGACAACAGCATGGAGGCCAAAACATCCCTAGTCTTGGTTTCGATTGGCTTAGGGTGGCTGTTTGTGACCAGAGGCCTCGTGTCGTTGAGACTCGTCGGAGTTCTGGGCTCGGAGTGTGACGAGGTAGATCGTACGGGATGTCTCAGGTCGGCCTTTGGACCTTTTGGTACTGTTTGCACGAGAAGAAGTGTCAGTCATCTGTACAACTGGAGGGGATGGGAGCAAAGAAAGTTGCTCCCAGTCGGAGCATGCAAAGCCCAGAAGCGCAAGATACGAACCTGGCCGTCCCTCAAATGGCTTCTTCTGTGGGGCGACATCGAGTGCGCCCTTCGTTGCCGTCTCCAATGGCCTGCGGTCCCGTTCTTGCCCAGTCGGACTTAAAATGGCATTATTTGGGGCGCCAGAAGATCGATCCCGACTCCGGTCCCGGTCAATATCCCGGCGCCAGCCGCGATCTCTCTCTCTGCCACGGTCCCTTTCATGGTCTCGGTCTCGATTCCTGTCGTATTCTCTGTCCCGGTTGCTATCCCGCGAGTAGCGAGACGGTTGGCTCCTACGGGAATCGTAATCGTCCGAGTCTCGCCGCCATGTATCAGCAGCTGGATGCCAATGTTCGTTCACCATGACAGGCTGTCATCAAGACTGTGACAGTCTGTGGCGTGGGAAGTGGCTGTGCTCTCTCTCTTGTATTCCTCGACGATCACCCTGCAGTACGTCGGCTGTTCAGAAGACGTCGCCGCTGGGATGGCTAAACTGCTGTACGTGCAGAAGTGGCGTGGGTCGAGCGCGTGCGTTACACGTCTATGCGAACGCGCAGATTCCAACGACTAGGAAGCACGATGGGTTGTAAGCACGGTCGATAAGGGTACCTGATTATGTTGTAGATGGATGTTGGACTGAAAGTTTCATTCTGTCGTCGTGATTAAGAGTTACTGGAAGCACAAATAGGGGACGAGGAGATTTTGGTTGTAGAGATGTAATACTAGTTTCGTGTTGGTGGTATGCTCTGGCTTCTCAGCTGAACTGCAGGGGCTGCGTGTGTAGAAATTCGTTTCGTTCGCCTCTGGTTGTTTTCTTGGGCTGCTATATGCGCGTGTTTTGATTTTTGAGATATTGCAAACACGGAAACACGACATGACATTTTCTTGACTTCATCCCATCTGATGAGGAAGGAGCGTTATGTAAATATTACTTTGGGAAGGCGCAAGTGGTGACACTTCCCTGGTGTCGCGCCTACCCTGTTGTGCAGCAAATCCCACTGCAATAGGCTAGGCTCACCACACTATCAAAGAGGCACATTGACTTTCAGTCACGGCCGGAGTTGATAAGATTAGGAGATAAGTACCTTAGACACTTCATATCCACACAAACGTAAGCCAAACTAGCTTTGGGAATTGTATTAGATACACTCTTACAATCCCTTGACCTCAGCACTCAACCAGCCGCCAAAACGCGCCCGTAATACCCTCTACTCTTGCGACCCTCTTTCCCAAAAAAATTTAGACCTATTTGACAGCACGCGCAGCCAACTCATCACCACAATACCACGGCCATCACTCTCGCTCGACGACAATTGACGACCAACACGTGTGGACGCACCGGACTGACCTGTTTCTCTTTTCCACAAAATGGCTGCTGTATGTTTCTTCGTATCCTGACCAATGCTTCGCCGTGGCGAGCGTGGCTAACGTGTGTCTTCTCCCTCTCTGATATAGACTGTGATCACCTCCTCTGACAGCAAGGACCTTCGGGGCCTGAACCTCATTGCTGCCCATTCCCACATCCGTGGGCTTGGTGTCGATGCCGATACACTCGAGCCGCGGCAGTTGTCTCAGGGCCTCGTTGGTCAGGAGAAGGCTCGCAAGGCGGCTGCCGTGATTCTGGAGATGATCAAGCAGGGCAAGATTGCCGGCCGCGCAGTTCTCATTGCCGGTCCACCTAGGTAAGTGTGCCAATGTGTTGGTGATTGACTTAGGTTGTGCGAAGGTTGGCGTTGACTGACGTGGTATTTTCTTTCTCGACAACAGCACCGGCAAAACAGCTATTGCAACAGGCATGGCGCAATCCCTCGGCCCCGACGTGCCGTTCACATCCCTTGCCTCGTCCGAAATCTTCTCGCTGGAGATGAGCAAGACCGAAGCCCTTACACAGGCATTCCGCAAATCCATCGGCGTGCGCATCAAGGAGGAGAGCGAGATCATGGAGGGCGAGGTGGTTGAGATCCAGATCGACCGCAGCGTCACGGGCAGTGCCAAGCAGGGCAAGCTGACAATCAAGACCACCGACATGGAGGCCATCTACGACATGGGTAGCAAGATGATTGACGCGATGACCAAGGAGCGTGTGATGGCTGGCGACATTATCTCCATCGACAAGTCGTCAGGCAAGATCACCAAGCTGGGCCGCTCGTATGCGCGGTCACGGGACTATGACGCCATGGGTGTCGACACCAAGTTCGTGCAGTGTCCCGAGGGTGAGCTGCAGAAGCGTAAAGAGGTCGTCCACACCGTGTCGCTGCACGAAATTGACGTGATCAACTCGCGGACACAGGGTTTCTTGGCGCTGTTTGCGGGCGACACCGGCGAGATCCGCAGCGAGATCCGCGACCAGATCAACACAAAGGTGGCCGAGTGGAAGGAAGAGGGCAAGGCGGAGATTGTGCCCGGCGTGCTGTTCATCGATGAGGTGCACATGCTGGATATTGAGTGCTTCTCGTATATCAACCGTGCGCTGGAGGTGAACCTGGCGCCCATTGTCATTATGGCAAGCAATCGCGGCCAGTCGCGCATCCGGGGCACGGACTACAAGAGCCCGCACGGTCTGCCGCTGGACTTTTTGGACCGCGTGTCCATCATCTCGACGCAGCCGTACGGACCCGAAGAGATCAACAAGATCCTGGGCATCCGGGCACAAGAAGAGGAGGTTGAGCTGACGCCGGACGCGCTGGCGCTGCTGACCAAGATTGGCCAAGAGACGGGCCTGCGCTATGCCAGCAACCTGATTACGACATCGCAGCTAGTGAGCGCGAAGCGGCGCGCGAAGCAAGTGTCGGTCGAGGACGTGCAGCGGAGCTTCAAGCTGTTCTACGACCCGGTGCGCAGCGTCAAGTTTGTGTCCGAGTCGGAGAAGCGGCTGATTGGCAACGACGGCGCAGTCGACTTTTCGCTGACGGCTAACGGCCACGACGAGAAGATGGACATGAGCTAAGGGGGATAATGGGCATATGCCGTTCAGAGGTGACAACGATCTGTTTTATTGTCTTTTGTGTTTCTTTTTGCGTTACATAGTCTACTTGGCTTTTTAAAAGCTTACCGACTAGCTACCTTTGTCTTTTATGCTCTTTGCTGTTTACAACTTTCTTCGCTGTCTCGGGGGACGGAAAAAAAGGCGTCACGGAATGGGATGGTAGATTCTAATATAAATACATTGTATTCATAAAAGCGATTTCCCTGGTAGATATATTTACCATCATACCTTTAACATAAATTAATCGTGTCTTTATATAAACCTATCCTCTCGTTAACCAAAACTCCGTCCACATGCGTTAGATTTAAGATTATTATATTTTGAGCCTAAGGTGTTGCCGATCATGCAAAAGAGACGTCCTTGTGCCACGCACCGTCGCTTCCTGCTGGTCGAAACTCAACGCCTTCAAAATAGCCAGCATCCTGCCATGCCTTCATGGTCGGTCCATCGTAGGGCCCTTGCTTTGCTCCACCGTCCCGGCCATCAATCCACCGATACTCCCACAGCTTGGCAGCGTCGACATCTTTTGGAAAGCCATTTTCTACCGGCTTTTCTGGGTCAACCCACGTTTCGCCAGTCTCGACGCGATATTCTTTGATAAGCTTCTCCCGGACCATGTCGTAGATCTCGGCATAGTCGCGGTTTAGGAGACGGTCGGCAGCTTCCGTAATGATGTCAATCTCCTTCTTCAGACGCGCCTGCTCTGGGTCATCAGCCGCCTTGGGTTCTACAGACGCATTCATCTTGTCGACGTCCATCTGGTCTGCATCGTCGCCATCGTCGCCGCTCTGGGCCTGCTTCTTCTTCTCCATCTGCTTGAGCCGCCACGCTGGGATGCGCTTGGTTTTCGGCTTCTTGGACTGATTCGCGTTCTTGCCCAGCCGCGCGAGTGCTGTGAGTGGCGTTTCGCCAGGCTCCAGGCGTGTAATCAGCGCCCCAAACACATCCGCTGTTATGATCTCGTCCTCTTCCCGGCGGACCTGGCGCAGTTCGGCCTCGCGCTTTTCGTGTGCAGCCGCGGCACGTTTCATCTCTTTCTTGCTCACACCTTCAAGCCACCTGTCGTGGAGGTCGTCTGCGTCGGCGGCTTTGCGGATGTAGTTGCCGGTCTCGTCAAAAGCACCTTCCTCTTGTTCTTGGCGCATGTTGAAGGCGTCGATTCGAGGTGCGTGCTTCTTGAGACCGCCCGGACCGACCTCTTCATCCACGCCCTCTTCCTGGATGGCGAGCTCGGCGTCCTCCTCGTCACTGCTCGACTCGTCGTCAAGGCGAATGTGGCCGCCGCTTTTGCTGGTTTCTTCCTGGCCCTCAATATTTCGCAGGAACCGCACTTCCTTCCACTTTTTCTTGCCTGTCTCGTCGGTATCGCCATCTTCGTTTTTGCTCGCCTTTTTCTTTCTGATCTCTTCATCTTCGTCAACGTCGCCACCACCAAACATGTCGTCGTCGTCGTTGTCATCGTCGGCATTGTCACCGCCGCCCTTGCCACCGTTCTTTTCATCTCCCACTGGCTCGCCCTTGAGCCGTTTGTCGTAGTTGTCCAGCTCGTCAAACAAATTAACCTCTACTTCTGGATTCCCTGACACGCTAAATCCCACGCCGGCATCGGATGCCTTTGCTGGCCGTTTCCGCTGTGCTGCACGTGCGTTGAACGTCTCATTGTCCGAGTCTGAGTCGTAACCGTCAATGTTGACAGCGCCGCGCTTTGTTGCACCTGCGTTGACGCCAATCACATCTGCCTCCAGCACCTCGTCGTCTTCACGCGCTTCCGGGGCCAGTGCCGATGGGTTGCGCACATCGAACGTAACCTTCTTGCCTGGATCGTGACCGCTGCCACCGTCATCATCGCTCCCGATCCCATCTCCTCCTCCGCCTCCGCCACCGTGATGTTGTCGCGCAAAGGACTCGCCGGCGCGTTTTGGCCGCGCAGCGGCATATCTCGAGGACATTGTGTGGATGTCTTGACGGGTGTGTGGGTATGAAAATTCGAGCTCAATTCGAAAGATGAGAGCTGTCCAAAGTAGGACTGCAAAATGGTGTGGTGTTCGCAAGGCTGTGGAGCTTTGCTAAGCCTTGACAGTATGGGCATACACCAACATGACCTAGTAAAGCCTAGATCGGTTGCGTCACATGACTCTGCAGGGAAGTTCAGGCGCAGTTTTAGCACCTATCTCGCTGTAACAGCGCAGACCAGCGACAGTTTTGCCCCTCGTTTCGCTGGCGTCTTTGTTTTCTGAAGCTCCCAACTTCCCCGACCAACTAGGTGGGTCCGCAAATCGTCATTGCCAGCTGCCTCAGCCAACAGAGGCAACTACGCACGCACCAATGTCTCTGACATACACAACTTGCCACATGGTGTACGACGACGCTTCACTTTGCACCACCCAACCGACTTCCGACCCTCCCTCTCTTTGTACACCACTATCAGTTTATGCAGACTGCTTTCCCGACCACGAAAAGAGAACTACACTCGACACCTATTACGGTGACTCTCGAAGAGTAGCGATATAAAATGGTGAGCCGCGCATCAAACAAACCTCCATCTACTATATTCTCCTCCTGGACCCGTGAATCTGGTCTGACCTTGCTTTCTTCCTCCATCTAGTATAACACCGGCTATGGCTTCGACCCTCGGCGCGGCGGCCGCGGTGCCGCTGTGATGCGCTTCGACGAGTACTACCGCTGCTACCCAATGGCCATGGCACCAGGCAACGATCGTCCCGAGCTTAACTACGGCTCCAAGATCCTGCTGCCGCCATCGGCGCTCGACAAGGTGTCCCGGCTGCATGTGCAGTGGCCGCTGCTGATGGAGATGGTCAACGCAGATAAGGGCAAGCACTCGCACTGCGGCGTGCTCGAGTTTGTGGCCGAAGAGGGCCGGGCCTACATCCCGCAGTGGATGATGCAGACGCTGCAGCTGGATGTCGGTGACATGATTCAAATCAAGACGACGTCGCTCGAGCTGGCCCGCATGGTCAAGCTGCAGCCGCAGTCGCCCGCGTTTCTCGACATTAGCGATCCCAAAGCCGTGCTGGAGCGCGCGTTCCGCAACTTTGCCACACTGACCAAGGGCGACATCTTCAGCTTTGAATACAACGGCGACGTGTACGACGTGGCGGTCCTCGAAGTCAAGCCCGAGACGGACAAGATGGGCGTCAGCATGATCGAAACGGACGTGTCCGTGGACTTTGCACCGCCCGTCGGCTACGTCGAGCCGGACCGGAGCGCCCTGGCGGCCGCGGCCAAGAACAGCGGCACCAGCACGCCCCGCAGTGTTGCAGGAACCGGTCTTGGCGGCGGACTACCAGCGGGCGGTGTGCTGCACAGCCAGGGCAGCATGGCGCAGGCGATCAACTACGATGCCATCGCACCGGGCTCGGCTGCGCACGTGGGCACCAACTTTGAAGGCGAGGGCCACCGGATTGGCACCAAAAAAGGAAAGGGTACAGCAGCAGCTGCCGCCCCGTCAGCGTCGACACCTAAGAAGCCGTCGACGCCCGTGGCCGGCATGTCGAACAACAAGGCCGAAGGCTCTGGCAATACGCGCCGGAGAACGGGCCCTCAGCCATTACGGTTGCCTGCGAACAAGCTGTTCTTTGGGTACCACATCCGCCCCGTGAAGACCAAGGAGCAAAAGGAGGAGGAGGCAGCCAACGCCGGCAAGCCACAATACTTTGCGGGTCAAGGTCAGAGTCTGCGCGTGACTCAAGCACTGAAGAAGAAGGGCAGCGACAAGGACGACGAGTCTTCGGGAACGGAAAAGAAGCCGCGGAAGTAGAGGTTGCGATGAGGCATCCTTGAATTGTCTTTGTATTTTTTATGGTAATCATGATCTTCAGATTACGCGAAGACAGGGTATGGCGTTTGGGTTTTGCTGATTCGACTGTCAATAGAGATACTATGTCGTGCTTTCTTTGCCATTTACAGTCACTGGACAGATAGATGAACGATAGCTCTATTTGAGTTTCAGATACGTCTTTTCTTTCGCTCTGAAATCGTCTTTCCACCGTATGATTCTTCTTACTCACTTTCCTGTAGACCACGTATCCTCTATGATAACCCTTTCGAGCCTCCGGCGTCAATTCATTCATTCATTCGAATATATGGTCCTCATAACATTCCCGTCACTTTGGTTGCAACCTCGTTCTTCAGTGGGTGCTTCCGTAGAGTTAATTAAATCTCGCCCCCGTCTTTGATCAAATCGTCTTCATTGTCCTTCACTCTAGGGTGAGTCACAGTAACGCTGTCAAGCATCACGTCATCATCGCAATGGTCAGCTACACCCTTGTCCTCGGCATTCACCAAGTTCTTATCCTCACTGCCACTGTCTGAGGCTGAAGGCGTGCGCTGCTGCGCGCGGCGGGAGGGAAGTGGCGTTCTGCCCTGTTTCTTGCCCGTGGCCGCCTCGGGACTTGCCTCGGGAGTAGCCTCAGGAGTGGCCTCGAGCTTGACATCACGAAACTTCTTGACATTGGCTTCAGAGAGCTCCATAGTGACTGCCTTGCCCGTGTTGGTCTTGCGGCGCTTGGCACTCTTGGGCGGTGTAAGAGGAGCCGCTTCCGTGTCCTCATTGTCGGCATCAGCGGCATCGCTTGCAGCAGACATAGCAGCGGCGGTGGCGCCCCTGGTCTTGCGCGGCTTGCGTGGTATGTTTGGTGTACGTGGAGTGCGTGGTGTGCGCGGCGTTTTGACAACGGCAGTGTTGGTGCGCGAGTCGAGACCAAGCTTTTGTTTGATCTGGTAAAAGCGTTTCTAACTGTGTTAGGGATACCTTTTTTGGGCAGGGAGGGGATGAAGATCTCACTTTGGCCACAGCGGCGTTCTTGAAGCCAGAGTCAGTGGCCACACCGTCCCAGTCTATGTCGGGCTGGTTGTTCATGTTTTTGATCATGTTGAAGAAGAACATGGCCTCCTGAGGGCTGGGATCGGGGAAACCCGAGGCACTGGTGGTGTCGGTGGCAACATTTTGAGCTGCGGTATCTTCCATTGTGGATAACCGGTGATCGTCTGCTGTCAATTGACAATGTCTACAGTTGGTTGGAGGTGAGGTGTTTGGGATGTTGTGGCAGAGGGAGAAAAGAAACGGGGTAAGGGAAAGGTTTTGCCAATAAGGTGAGTTGTTATAGTGGAGAGAGAAGGTGTGTTGAAAAGGAAGGGAAAGAAGTGAGCAAATGACATGCAGGGAAGGAAGAAAGAAGGACTTGAAAAAAGGTGAATTAAAATAGAGTGGAATTTTGTATGATATTATTTTATAAAATAAATAAAATGAAACTATTTCAACAGTCTAAAGAGTAAATATGTTGATAAATAGATAAAATAAAATATTGAAGAGCACAGAAAATAAAACGAAAGTCAGCTGGTGCCTCATCGTTAAGTGAAGAAAAGCTGAGAGAAAGGATGAAGGTAGTGAGACTTAAAAGTCATTGAATAATCACGGTTACGATCTGAGGACAAGTTGAAAGAGACTCGAGAATGGCTGGCGAAACCATGTCATTAGACGACATAGACGTAATGAGTTTGAGCGATTAAAAGACTTTATCAAAGAAATCCCGAACAAAATTCAAAATCAGGTGACAAGAAACCCGTTGAAGAACTACGCTTGTTTATTTTGAACACAAAATGTGAGATGAAGTCAAGTTCGTCTGAACCCAGACTAGTCGTGTTAGTCAGTCTATGGAGGACAATTAGGTGGGACGAAAGAACCGACCCGGGGTAATGGCTGCGAAGCTTAACCTTATAAACTGGAGGAGTTTTAATGAACGACGATTTGGCACATAGGACACAAGACAAGTGGCAAGTGAAAGGGAATGAAGAGGTGAGATTTGCAAGTAAGCTGTGGCGAATGTAGAATAATGAGTGAATGTGAAGGCCGCGTGCATTATGTAGCCTTTTTTTTCTTTTCTTTTTTCTTTTCTTCTTTCTATATTACATCCGATTTGGCGAGACAAGCCGTCGAGAGGAAAATGTAAAGCAGCGCAACGGTGGCAACAAATAAACAGACCACATCTGGAGACCGGCCGTTTTGCGTTTGGAGTGGTGCACAACAGTTTGGAACATCAACGTAGAAAAAAAAAAGAACGCAGACAACATGTTGACAGACACGTAGAAGGACGAGTAAAACAACAATATCCACAGAGAAAGTCAACCGAACGCCGTAAAACTTGAACGTACATCAACCCGAAGCAGCAGTCCCACGCAATATTGCCAATAAAGAGACCGAACCGAAAGTTAGGAAGAACAAAGAGAAAATAAGAAAAAAAAAAAACATAAAGATCGCGCTTCGCCATTTTGCTGCCGTTTTTTTTGCCGTCGTGTTTGTTGCTTTGTTTGTAACTCTCCCATCCGAACGTGTTGACAAAATTGAAAAAAAAAAAAACGAAAACTAGAGAAAACAAAACGAAAAAAGAAAAAGGAGTATAATATAATAACATAGATTCCGTAACAGAAGCAAAATAGAGACACCACAAAAAGAAAAACAACCAGCAGACCTCAGATACCGTGGTTCTGGTCGGAGCTGTTGGCCTGCGTAAGCATCACGTCCCAGCCGTTGTTCTTGGTGAAGGCCTGGGCCAAGAGAGACGCTTGCAGAGCTTCCTGCTCCTGCTGCTGCTGTTGGCTGTCGTACTGCGTCTGAAAGAGACTGGGCATCGACTGGGTCTCGCCGGCAACGCTGCCGTCTGGGTTGGTGCCGCCGCCCATGACGTCGAGGGTTGTACTGTACGGGGACATGTCGAACATGGGCATAGCAGGCGACGAGAAGGGCGTAGCCATCCAGGGCGAGGGATGGCCGGTCGTGCTGCTGCCGCCACCGCCGTTGTTGTTGCCAAACTCAAACGTAGGATCAAAACCGCCGACGGACGCCAGATCGCTCATGATGGGAATCTGCGAGTGATGAGCAAAGTGTTGCCGGTGGTTGTGGTGCGCACCGAGCTGGTGGACATCCGTGTCGCTACTCGGCGTCATCATCCGCGTCTGACGGATCATCATCTGCTGCTGCTGCTGTTGTTGCTGGTGATGCTGATGGTGATGATGCGGTCCTGTGTCCGTCATGGACCCGGCTGAGTGGTGGCGCATCATCAAGACACCACTGAGGTTGACAGGGCTGGTTACGGACGAGGCAGATGCCGTCGCCGTGGAAAGCGTTGGTAGCGAGAGAATGCGAGAAGACGAGGATGAGGACATGGCACCACGTGGGAGGGGGATCTGGTGAAGGGTGCCGGGCTTCATCGTCGGCGAGAAGGCGTACATTTTTCTCAATTTCTTCGTGCGCTCCTGATTGGCAATGGATTCCATGGACGGAACCGTCTCTGAGGGAGGCGAGGGAAGAGACGACGTGAACGATGTCTGGGACAACTGCAAGTCGTCCGTCGCTTTCTCCGTCGTGGTCTTGGTGTCAAGGAATTCCGGGCCCTGCTTCAGGTTTTGGAGGACCTTGTTATCCTTACTGTCCTTATCCTTGTCCGGAGAGTCTGGAAGGAGGCCAGTGTTGTTGTTCGAAAAAATGTCCGGGTTCAGGTACAAGTTGGCCTTGTTCTCCTTCTCATCCAGGTTGGTTGCTTCTGCCTTCTTGGTAATGACGTCCTTAATATCACTTGCCTCGCTCTCCGTGTCCCGCAGTCTCTTGGTACTGCCTGACGCTGTGCTCGTTCTCTTATAGTCCTTAGAGTCCTTGGACTTAGTCTTGGTCTTGGATGCACTGCGAGAGAGTGTTTGCTGGACGAGGACGGCCTTGTCTTCGCCAAACTTGCCGTTGCCTTCATTCTTGGGCGCTGCCGTAGCGGCGGCCGACTTCTTTGCAACCTGGGTATCGATGGATTGACGGAAGCGCGAGTACCGCATACGAGCAGCGTGGCCATTGGAAATGCGTTCGAGGAGGGCAGGGTCGGAAGCCACTTGGTTCCAGTCAATCTGCGAAGGATGGTTAGATCGGATGGAGAGAGGAGATGGTGACTGAGCTGACAAAGGGAATGAAGCACTTACGTCCTTCAAGGACTTCTGCTTGAGCATCGCATACAACAGACGAGCAATCGCCTTGTCGGGATTTATCCCGGAGCTGCCGCTCTCGCCGCTGCTGGCGCCATTGTTAATGGAGCCCATTGTGAAAGACGGCGGCGGTTTGATTTCTGAGTTTTTTTTTTAAAAAAAGAGGCAAAGCAAAGAAAACCAATGGTCTTGCTGTTGTCGAGGAAGGACGACGGCTATATAGGAAATCGTAGGTCACGAAAGTGAAAGTCGGAAAAAAAAGGCAGCCAGAAGGGATGCGTATTATAGGATGGCTGATGAAAGCATGGGTGATTGGATGAGAATAGGGAATGCAGAACAGAGAAAAGAGAGCCGAGGGTACAGAGGGAATGAACTCGGTACGATCTCGGTGTGATGCCCGGTGGATTGTTTCAACAGTTAGAATAGGGCCGGTGAAGAGGTGAGAAGAGAGGAAAGATAGGGACGAGAGATGCAAGGCTACAGAGAAAACACGAATGAAGAAGTAGAGAGATGGGAAGAGAGATGAATAGAGAAGATGCGGGAGACGTGAACCAGAAAGAGAGAAAGGAAAGAATCAAGAGCTGGAAGAGGAAGAGAAATAGGGCGGGAGGCGAGGTCCCAGGAATATATGCGGCTGAGGTAAAATGGTAGGTTGGGTGGGGATGGGGGTGTGCACAGTATGGGGG